>JAJJMC010015431.1:2859563-3004100 GCA_023531435.1 Papaver californicum | reverse complement strand
ATCAGGTGATTTTATCCTGAATTCAAGTTTGTCACTGAAAGGGTATAACAGCATCTTCCTAAAGGTGTACCTGGCAAATATTGAGTTAAGGACAGTCTGTTGAACAGGCGACTTCACCTCTTTGTGTTTGAGTGTGTGTGCAGTTAAATTCTAACCCTCCCTTAATCTTCTTCAAGTTCTCTGTGTTTGTGTTTCTCTGTTACAGGAAGGTACTTATCCAACATTTAGTGGCAATGATTTGCCTTCTTTTCTGCTTAGATAGAGCTCTTTGTAACATCAGTAGCTCAATATGTAACTTGAGGGCACTGCAGGTTAAATTTCATGTTAATTAAATTATGTTCCTCCACCTCGTGTGATGTACATAGGCTGACAATTTTGCAGCTAGAATTGAGATATCTATGCGATATTATGTTATATCACTTCGACATTGGCTTGCTTGCATTTATTAGATTGGATTGTGGACTAGAAAAGTAGTGCTAAGCCAGCTTTCATAGCTCAGTTGGTTAGAGCAAGCGGGAGGTCTTGAGTTTAAATCTCAGTGAGAGCATTTTTCTGTTTTACATCTACGTTCTCATGAGTTAAGAATCTTAAGATTGTTTTTTCTGCTTCTTTTCTTCTTTTGATGTCAGGATCAGCTTCAGTTCTGGAACCAGCTTACTACTCTGGAGAGAGAGGAGAACATTTGAAATACACCGACGGATCATGCAAAGAGTTTGAGCAAAACCATGATGATATTAATGGCTAAAGACTGGAACAGTTTTTACAACATCTTTCCTCAATTTACAGAAGGAATCGAGATATTTCTCATTAATTTGTCCGAGATTCGTTAGTTTAACTCCAAATCCATTCAACTTACTAATGTCTCGTGGATGAGGCGACTGCCAATCCCCGTCCCACCATCCAGGTGGTAAAAGTGGAGTATGAGCACATTGATCTGTCTGATTAGAGCAACTCAATGTACCTGCAAATCGGTTCCACGCGTGGCCCCACCCTGCCTGATTCTTCAAGCCTTCTGCCAATAAATTACTCTGAAAGCTGCTCAAGAACGAAAATCTCATTGTATTCATGCTAGATAAATTCTCCTCATCTGTCCGAGTAAAAAAAATTAGTAGTTGTGCATAAATTATAATCATATGGTTGATTCAAATGCAAAAGGAAGAATAGAAAATATGCACCATGAAGTTGATGTGCCGCTGCTAATGCTGCAATTAATTGAGCATAGGTAGTCCCAATGCGGCTTTTTGCACCAGAAATAACGGCATATTTAGCTCGTGACGCCAGAAAGAAATCCACAAATGCAACCCATCTCGGTGCTGGACCCCAATCCTTAGTTCTGTTATCTAACTGTTTGGTTCCATTTATTCTCTTGTCAGAAACATTCCCTTGGAAAATTTCATAGTCAAAATGAAGAACCTGGCAGGACAACACAATGGGAAACTATATACATTGGGTAAATGTGGTAAGCAACTGTTAGTGACATGACTATATTAGAAAATGTGCGGCTTGGTTTGTGTAGTTACTTTACCTCAGCAATTTCTTGAAGCATCGGTGTAATATATTCAATAAGAGACGGTGTATCTGAAAGCAAAACAACTCGAGGTCGACTTCCTATCTGGTGCTTATAACTCTCAACGGCTTTTCTTAAGCACTTCAAAGCTGCCTTTACTGCTCTTCCTGACCTGAAAGAACCAATAAGAATCATAAAGATCTGTATCATCAATTGATTCAGAACTAAAACTAGAATTAAACTATTTTGGTCCATCAGTATGAGCATAAAAAAAAGATGTATTTTTTTGATACATGATACCTATTCATTAGCATTCGCATATGCAAAACAATATCAGGGTCGACGCCACCACCAAGGACCCATTTTACTGCTTCCTCGACGCTTCCAGAAGGAGAAATCATAACCTTTATTAGCTCTCCAAACACATTAGGCTTAGATTGAATAAATGGCTGCCCCAATAATTCAAAAGCTGCATTTCTCATCATAGGATGCACATTCTTTAAGAAGAACTGAATACCTATTGCATCTGTTGTACCCTGAAACCTACCATATAAGTTTCAATTAGTAACAAACTGATATCACTTGAACACAAATAGTAAAAATTGATCTTCAAGTTTTACCATATGATGGGATGCTTCCAATTTCTCCAATTGCTACAAAGAACATTTGATTCTGCCGTGTTCTTGAAATCGTCGGCTCTTATTTCGAGGTTTATTCCATACTTAACTTCGCAGCCATTTTTTATCCATAGATGTTTTACTTCTTTTAAAGTAAATGAAACATTTGAATAGGAAATGTAATCACCAAAAGGAAATTTGTCCCTGAAATAAGGAACGGAGTAATACAGTATTACAAAATGAAGTAGGAAAGGCACTGCTAATAACAGAAACAATTCGAGAGAAAGAGAACCAATATATGCCTGGTTTGCCCGATAATTAGCGATCTATTCAACATTATACTCAGTGCTGCATTTGTCAATATCTTGTACATTTCATTGCCAAAACCTGCTTCATATGCTTTCCCCAGCACAAACCCTTGCTTGCAAAACTGCTCTGCAGGTAACCCTCGGATTCTCGATGCCCCTGCCATTAATCCAAAAAAGCATACATCAAGAAAAAGAAAATAAGAAAACATTAGTAAGAAAAACATGAAGACATTTACAAAGTGAATTCATACCATTTAACTCGAAGTGATGCTGAATGATTTTTCGAACTCTTAGACTCTCTTTTTCATGTCCATCAGCATACATCTCTCCCATTTCTTCGACTGTCGCACAAGATACCGGTCCTTGTTTCCTCTCAGGTACTAACTCCAAAGGCTCAATCACTGAATCAGTAGAATCACGAGCACTTGAAGGATCAACTGACCTTGAAGTTATCATTAGGATTCCTAAACCAATAAAGGTCATTGAACAAATGAGTAGTAGAAACCCATGTTGGCATACTCGCCTTATTCGCCGTGATATGACGAGGTACTTCACCATTTCTGTTCCAACTTACCAGAACAGAAGGATTTCATTCATGTTATTCAAAATTTTAGCTTAGAGCAATATACAATGTAAGTATAGATAGACAGTCAAACATCAGGTCACTCACTCACTCTTACACAAATAATGTATTAACAATGAATTGGAGTCGGAACTTATTCACTGTCAAGCAACACAATCTATAAACACAAAGTTTTATATATTAAAAACTTGTAAAATTAATTCACGGAATCTTTTTAATTTACTATCAAGTAGGGAATTTTAAAATTCGATTATAAAACTAATGTTCATTTTCAAAGAATTATAAAACTAATTTCATGAAGGGAAAAGGACTACAGATCTACTGTGGACCAGACCTATTGACAGATTTATTATTTGTTTTTTCAGTTATGTCCAAATATTAAAATAAATATCTAATTTGGACCTTGGGTAAAGTAGGGTCAGAAAAGCTAACTAGGCCCAAGTTTGTGTTCGGAAACTAATCAGGTCCAATATGGTAGTGATCTGTATTTTCAAGTATTTTTCTGGTTGTGTTGTGCAGTGATTTGCTATGATGTGTAAATAAAGGTTCCTGTAACATCCTTATTTTCGCATGACGCTTATTTCAGGATGTGTTATTGCATAAGATGAAATTTCATTTCAAGCTTGTGAAGCTTATCCAAGGATGCATCAAGGTGTGGGTGTATTGTTTGGTTTGGTTGAAAAATCAGCTTGGTATTATGATGCTAGGATTGTCCCTTGCTCAAAGATGCAACACGTTACTATGTTGCTTACTAGTGGAAGCATTTCGATGCTATGGCATTCTTATGCTTGGCCTTTACAAAGGCATACAACATTAATGAATGTTGCTTATCCAAGAACGCATTATAGTGTCAAGGCACTATTATGCCGTAATGCTTACTTGATGAAGCATTACTGACCCTATGCCGCTTACCTGAGAAAGTATTATAGTGCTAAGGCCCTATCATGCCGTGATTTTCTTACTAGAGGAAGCATCACATCCCCAATGTTGCTCACCCGAGAACACATTATAGTGCTAATGCACTATCATGACGTGATGCTTTCTCGAGGAAGCATTACTGTACAAACGTCGCATTTAAAATAGCCTGGAAGTGGATGAATGTCCTCTCCCCTTCTTTTCTTTACTTATAAAAATGCTAGTAAATATATATATGGAGGAGGTGTTGGTTGGATATTCATGATGCTTACTCAAAGAAGCATCACCGGTGCTATAAAGCTTACTCGAGGATGCTTACCCAAGGAAGCATCACTGTCCCGTGTAGCTTACCCGAGGAGGCATCATAGTGCTAATGCATTATTATGCTTTTCGCGAAAGTGGTGGAAGTTGGTATATGAAAGTCGATGGATGTCCCTTACCTTTCTTTTCCAAACATATGGAAATGCGCTTAAGACATATATATGAAGGGGGCCTTGGTAGATAGAACATGAGAGGTAATGCCTTATTTATGCGATGTGACCAATACGTCGGTGCATACGTGATGCGAAAGCATCAATATTCTTGTAGCTAAGCCGATGCAGCTTGAATTATACGAAAGCATCATTCGTTCGTGTTGTTTACTCGAGAATGCATATTTGCATATTATGTGGCATTAGTTATGCACAATCTTATGCATATCTTGTGAAAGTCCCTTTGCCTATATGGATTAGGATTTTCTTGGCCTTTGGGATTGAGACGCAAGTTGAAAATTGTTGGTTATACATATTTTATATGGCTAAGCATATACTTTCAAAACGATTGTCCCTTGGCATCGATGTTGGATTTTCCTTAATAGGATTAAGTTGCTTGCCCCATTCGAAATGACCCTTCAGATGAACTACGGTCATGCTTGATCCCTTCATGGTATGGGTTAGGTACGTAAGTACTTGCAATGTAATTTATTTGTGATTAATCACCTTATCACTCATATCATCTAATTTTCAGATGATTGCGACACTTTGGTAACTCATATCATTTGACTCGGCAATGCTAGGAAACAAATGATTGTTGCCACCCTTGATGAGGTAGTTACATTTCATTTGCTGGATGTTCATACTTCCTATCAAGATATAAGACGAGAATGTCATATGTCTGGTTGTTGCACCCTTGATAAGAGCAAGGTCGGTGCATACACCCAACGCCATAGTCGAAGCAGAGTTTGAGAAAGGTCTGCAATGACCTTTTTGTTAGCCCAATGAATGATTTAAGCCCGAAAAGTGTTGGTAAGTAGGTGATCCATGCCAAAGTCATCACCGCTGACATTTATAGACTTTTCACCCTTAGCAGAACAAGGGGTAAGTTGGAATAATATGGAAACTACGTTTCGAGTATTTTGCTTGCAGAACATGTTTGGAAAGGAAAATCGACGTGTATTTACCTAGTGAGAGGTGAAGCTATAAGACCCGGACATTGTCATTCGGATGGTGCATCGGGTAGTTCTAGCCTTCGCGGCATTGCGTCGAAGGCGGAATTTTCCGGTCCGTCACATTTGGTATTAGAACAAGTTCTGAGAAAAATACTAGGGACTGTGGGTTTCGGACTCGTCAGTGAGTATTTTGTATTATGACTGTAAAATTTTCTTTCAAGGGAAACATAAAAAGTTAGATGAGTAGGCCAACTGTTGCGTGAAAAGAGAGTTTGTAGCTTCTATTCCAGCTACCTTGTAAATTTTATGTTGGACTATCAAGCCAAGTGTCTGTGCAAAAGAAATTGTGACTACTATGATAGTTACTCCGCTAAGATTTGAACGCTCGAGTGTACTGTGAATTTATCAGGACTTATTAGGTGCGTTTACCATACTGTTGGTAACCGGAAGACCGTTTGGAACAATGGTAGGCAACGAGACTGATCATCCCCACCCGTCAGGGACGATATCCGCTGTCAGGCCGGCTAGCTCCCACTTACGAGTGGCAACCCGGAAGACCGTCTGGGATGGTAGGATTGCATCTGAATGGTCTGGAAATTTAAGTATGGTCCTCACAGTACTAAGTAAAATATAGTTTGTCATATTTGATGACCCTTTCAACCATCGTGAACTTTGGGGACTCATAAGTGTTATGGTATGCGTGAAACTTGAGATCTAGTGTTGAGAAATCCTTTAGCATTTCTGAGCATGTGGTATGGGACACATGTTTAGGAAATACAAATCGATTTTCTCGGTAGTGTTGTAAACCCATTTGGGATCCATGAGATGCAGTATAGAAAATATGCTCAGAAGGTCTAGATCGGTGTTTACGATAAATCGTGGATCCTATTAGAATTCCTATGTATACGGTATGGAACGTATAATCAGAAGGTCCTAACTGGTGTTCACAACAATTTTTGGGACCCCTATAGGATTTCTACACATTATTAGGGGTGTACAAAGGTCGGTTCGGCTCGGTTCTTAGTAGAACCGTGTACCTATACCTCCCAATGGTCAGTTCTCTACCCGTGTACCTATACCTTGTACCCTATACTCTCGGTTCGGTTATGTACCCTGTACCCATTTCTCAGTTCGATTCCGGTCTGTTCCGGTCCTGTACCTTTTTTTTTCCTCACTCAATTTCTTCTCTTAGCTATCTTCTTTGTCCTGTCCTTGTTCGCCACATCATCAAATCATGGCCAGCAACCCAGCATCCACATCACCATTCAACTAAAACCCATTGTCCATGTTGTTGTAATCCGAAACTATCTCAGACCCAATGTTCTTGATTGTCTTGACTGCTAGTAAACCCTTTAACTTCAATCATTGTGGAATACTAATCGTTCAGGCCATTACTCAAACACTTTATTTGCATGACCTGGTAGTGTTGTTGTGAATCAGTGATGACACTTTTTCAGCTCCCCAATTCCTGCAAAATCAAGTATAGTGATAACCCATCACTCCTAATCCTACAAGAACTTAAAAACATTCACAATCTCATTCATTTGTAAGCCTAAAACACGGCAGTAGACACAATCTTTTGTTTCTATCTTCTATTAAGTTTCCAGCCACAAATTGCTCCTCAACCATCAAACCCATCTCTCCATTATTCCATCTTCTCCTCGGCTACAGATAGAGTACTCAACCCTTGGTGATCATGGCTTGGTCGACGTCAGACTCTGGTTCTTGAAGTGGTTGCAACAATAAGAGACAACATAAGAACTCCTCATTACTCCTCTCAGCTCGTGAATTAGGTTTCCACATATATAACTTACAACTAAGACAAAAAGTAACCTAACTTACAACAGACGGGTACAATCGGTCCGGTACAGGTCGGTTCCTAGATAGAACCTGTATCTGGTACCCGGGTGTACTCGGTTCTCATTTTTTGTACCTGTATCCTGTACCCTATACCCTCGGTTCGGTCCATTTCAGGTACGGTCCCGTCGGTTCTTGTGCAGCCCTACACATCATGGTATGAGACATATACACAGAAAATCCATATCAATGAAGCTCGTCCACAATAGTTTTGAGTTGAATTTTGGGAAAAAAATCTTTAGAAGGGTGTAATAGTGTAATACCCACTTTTTTCCATGACGCTTGCCCCAGGATGCGTCATTGCATGGGATAAAGCTTCATCTCAAACTTGGGAAGCTTAATCAGGGATGCGTCAAGGAGTGGGTGCATCGATTAGCTTGGTTGCAAAATCATCTTGCCATTATGATGCTAGGATTGTCCCTTGCTCAAAGATGCAACACGTTACTATGTTGCTTACTAGTGGAAGCATTTCGATGGTATGGTATTCTTATGCTTGGCTTTTATAAAGGCATGCAACATTAATTAATGTTGCTTACCCCAGAACGCATTACAGTGCTAAGGCATATTATGCGTGATGCTTACTTAAGGAAGCATCACTAACCCTATGTCGCTTACCTGAGAAAGTATTATAGTGCTAAGGCACTATCATGCCGTGATTTTCTTACTAGAGAAAGTATCACATCCCCAATGTTGCTCATCCGAGAATGCATTATAGTGCTAATGTGCTATCATGACGTGATGCTTTCACGAGGAAGCATTACTATTCAAATGTCGCGTTTAAAATGGTCCGCATTGGATGAATGTCCTCTCCCCTTCTTTTCTTTACTTATAAAAATGCTAGTAAACATATATAAGGAGGAGGTGTTGGTTGGATATTCATGATGCTTACTCAAAGAAGTATCACCGACGCTATAAAGCTTACTCGAGGATGTTTAACTAAGGAAGCATCATTGTCCTACGTAGCTTACCTGAGGAAGCATCATAGTGCTAATACACTATTATACTTGTCGCAAAAGTGGTGGAAGTTAGTATATGACAGTCGATGGATGTCCCTTACCTTTTTTTTCCAAACATATGGAAATGCGCTTAAGAAATATATATGGAGGGGGTCTTGGTAGATGGCACATGAGCGGTAATGTCTTATTTATCCAATGTGGATTATACGTTGGTGCATACTTGATGCAAAAGCGTCAAAATGATTGTTGTTAAGTTGATGAAGATTGAATTAAGCTAAAACATCATCATTCGTGTTGCTTACTCCAAAATGCATATTTGCATATTATGTGGCATTAGTTATGCACAATCTTGTGTGTATCTTGTATAAGTCATTTGATCTATATTTATTAGGCTTTGCTTGGTCTTTGATCTTGCGACGCACGTTGTAAATTGTTGGTTATGCGTATTTTATATTTACCTTAATAAGCTTCAGTTGCTTGTCCCATTCGAAATGACCATTCGGATAAACTACGGTCATGCTTGATACCTTCATAGAACGGGTTGGGTATTTAGGCAAACACAATGTAATGCATTTGTGATCCAGCACCTTGTAGCTCATATCATCTAATTTTAAGATGATTGCGACACTTTCGTAACTCATCATTTGGCTCGGCAATGCGAGGCAAGAAATAATTGTTTCCACCCTTGATGAGGTAGTTGCATTCTATTTGCTGGATGTTCATACTTCCTATCAAGGTGTACGACAAGAATGGCATATGTATGGTTCTACACCCTTGGAAAAAGCAAGGTCGATGCATGCCATCGCATAGTTGAAGCAGAGTTTGAGGAAAAAAAAAAGGTCTGCAATGACCTTTGTGTTAGTCAAAGGCATGATTTAAGCCGCATAATGTTGATAAGTAGGTGATGCATGCCAAAGGCATCACCGTTGGCATTTATAGCCTTTTCACCCTTAGCAAAACCAGGGGTAAGTTGGAATAGTATGGAAACCACGTTTCGAGTATCATGCTTGCAAAGCATGCTTGGAAAGGAAAATCGACGTGTATTTACCTAGTGAGAGGTGAAGCTTTAAGGTACGGTCACTATCATTCGATTGGCGTATCGGGGAGTTCTGGCCTTTGGCATCGCGCCGGAGGCGTAATTTTCTGGTCCTTCACAAATCTATTCTTTTGGGAGGCATCGTTCCATATTGGCAGCGAGTGACGTGCCACAATCCCATTTAACATTTTGGATCTACATACTCCAAAGCCCATAGCACTAGCAATAACTCATATGAGCTTTTTCCTTCTTGTACATCAAGAAAGTAGCGGCCTACATCGCATCACTGGCGATTTTGGGTTACCCCAAGGTTTACTAGCTTACTGTATGGAAGTGAAAAAAAAGAAGTAGTTGGATGTTTAGTAAACTATAATATATATGGGGGTGTTACTACCTAAAAATTACCCTTAGGCAAAACAATGTACTTTTGAAGTACTTTCTTTAGATTTGGAAATCAAAATCATACATGACAAGCCTGAACCACTAAAGTAGTCGTTCCGTCCTGCTTCGGTCACAAGAAGAAAAAAAGGATTGATCTTAGGGGAGGAAAGCAAAGAAAGTTGAAGGAAATGAGTGTAATGAATTGTGTGTACATGTGTTGAACTATAGAGAATAACAGAGCTTATGAGAGAATGGTAAGCTTGTTCTGTTTTCTAAATGACTAAGTAGCTGATAGACACATTTTAGTGTCTAATTTACACCTTAATTTCTATTAAGTTAGTATTCGATTTTGTAAATATTACGTGTTTTTATGCTTTTGTAGGTACATTAGAAGAATAAAGATTTGTGGAAAAATTGGCTCAAAAAGTGATAAAGGCACCCAAGGACAAGTGTTATTGGCACCCCAAGAATGGATAAGGGACACCCTAGGATCGGCCGAGTCAACCCGGCGAGTCAACCCAGCGAGTCAACTCAGCCGAGTCGCCGATCCAACTCATCGGGTTTTTCCTGTTTCAAACAGGAAAAGGAATTGGATGTGATTTCATGGACTTTTTGTGGTTGTTTTCAGACCCAATTGCAAGATTAGAATCCCATACAAGTTATAACAATCGAGAAACAGCAAAAAAATCCCGGAAAATCATCTCGGAAAATCATGAACTTGGCCGGAATCCTGTTTCGATTGGGAATGAAATTGGTGAGTTGTTTGAGAGAGTTCTATTAGGTTTAGAACTCTCTCAAGGGTTTGTAGACCCTATATAAACCAAGAGAAGCGAAGAAAAATCACCAAGCAGCCCTAGAGATCAATTCAGAAAAATTCCGGCAACTTCCGTCACCTCCGATTACCTGCTGCTGCTGCTCCGGTGCCGTGTTCTTCATCCACCATCACCGAAGAAGACGACCTTGCAACATCTGTATTCGTTGCATATTCAGTGTTACATCTCGCTCCTGTTACCTTTGTTTTTAAACACTCTTGTTTCTTAAAGCTATTTGTAACGGCTGGACCTTCTCCTGTAACGCGTATACGCGTATCAAATCAGCTGTTGCACCATTATTCAACCTTGTAATCAATATTTTGAGCAATGAAGAGATCTTTTGAGCAAGTTTTCTCCACCATGAGCTAAGTATATTTACTGGGATGATGGAGAAGGTTTTTCTCTCAATTTTATGTGGTAAGTCTATTTTTAATTAATTATTTACAATTCTTTACTTGTTAAAATTGCATAGTTTCAAAATAGAAAAAACGGTTTTCATTCAGTAGTGGTGTTTTTGTTTGATGGGTCATGCTGGGTTGACAACCTATGATGTCCCATGCTTGTGATTTACCTCTGCTTGTTTGCATAAAAACCTATTTTGGCAATATTTTAGCTTAATTTATTTAAAAGAATTGCATGATTAATCACATAAATTGTTAGAAATAACTGAATCTTGATTCCTGGTTTTCTCCATATTTTCTAAAAATCATCTCTAGTTTATTTTCCTGATTTTTATTTAATTAGATTAAGTCCATTATTTTCTAAAATCATTACCTTCACAAGTTCGAGAATCGAACACTTTATTTACCACTATTCTAAAATTACATCAGTAGCCTATTTATAATAATTTAGGAACACACGTATTTCCTTCTAAGTAATGGAGATAGTGAGGAAATGGAGGTTGTGGGGATAATGGCCTAACCGCCCATTATGTTTGGGGAAGTTTCTGGAAACCGTTATTCCACTATCTCATCAACTGCTATAACTGACCACTACTTTATAACTTTCTCATCATGGGGTGTTTCCACACCGCATGTTCTTGTAACCACAGACCAAAACCCCTAAAGAATCCCCCCATGTAATTGTTTTGATTTCTCGTAGGAGTTAGTGATGGACTCAAAACACGTGAATAATTCATGAGTTTTTCATTAGATAATGTTATCAATGAGTTTGTGCCTACATAGTATGGCAATGGATTAGCATCGGTACTAGTAGCAAAGGGTAATGCTGGCACGAGAAAAGGAAGATGACGTGGCAACAACAAGCAAGGAACGATAACAACAGGTAAGGAGCAGCGCAGGCGCTAGCGCTGCTGCTAGTGTTGTTGCTAGCGCGGGTGCTAACGCTGGTGTTAGCGCTGTTGGTGCGTGGGCATAGTTGGTATTTTGGCTTGTTGTCTTATCACATTCGTGCTGGGAACATGGATAGGGTTTGCTAGGGATGGCATTTGCTAGTATTGTGGTCATTACCTATGCGCTGCTAGTGTTGGCTCTTGCTAATGCCGTGGCCAGAGTCATGGCCTTTTTTAGAGTTTCTTAGTTACATTAGATTTTAATGTTAGCATTATTATTGGTTGCAGTGCATACAGAACATATTCAAGGAATTCATCTGTGGAAGTTTACGACTTGAGATGATGTTCGATATGACTCTGCATTTATATGGTATGCATCTAATTCTTGTTTCATTCAGATATGACATAGCATTCATTCCGAATATTCATAATTTTGCATAATCAGTGTGTTTCGATTAATGCAAATAGTTTACATGGATGCTGATAAAAATAACGAGGGTTCATCCGGGTAAAGCCTTGGCATTTTATAGGTGCATACATAAAAGAGTTGCATCTCTAATGTAGCCGTGAGCTGAATACACATTCTCAATTATCTTGCAAATATAAGACGGAAGTACATATTTATGATTCTGGTCTCGAGCCAGTGCGTTTGTATATATACATTTATTTCATGTCTCTGCAACTGAGCAACGACAATATTAGAATTTTCTTCTTTGTCAAAAATCCACCATCAACATGGAGGAGATAACATTATAGAAACGGGCAAGTAGAAATCTTTCCTACCTATCAGAAGCTAGGATGCGAAGGCAAGCAGAGACTATAATGGACTTGGAAACTAGCCAGGATTGGTGAGCAACTGCTAAACCATGTCACAAGCTGGCTCCGTCCCTGATAGACTGATAATAAATTATAAGACAAATAAACTGTAAATTTTCATGTTTAAATGATTATGATGTTATGATGACGAAAACATATCTTTTTCAAATGACATTTTTGAACGTAATCTAATATTAATAAAATACGTAATTAATTTTGATAGTGGTTAAATAAACAGTACTAATTATCATTAATATTTTTATCATTTAACATTTTATGCATTATTTTTATTATTTTATTATTAATAATAATATTTTTATCATTTTATTTATTATTATTATTATAATAAAAATAAAAATAAGTTTTACAAGTAGAAAAATTTACAAAAAATTGGTGGGAAGCCGAGCAACAAGTTGTGCCCCCATCCCTTTTTGAATTGCTAGCACAATTCTATAAAAAAAAGAACCTCCAACTTTACTATTGGCGTCATAACTTGCAAGGCAATTCCTTAATCTCTTCAAAAAGGTAACTATATAATCTCCGAGTTCACCTAAGGTCGAGAAGGCCAAAACTCCAAATCCATAACCATGTTCAGAACCTTTGGCTAATTTATTACGCTTACATTTGATTGTAGCAGAAATAGCGTGTCCTGGTGTGAAATTACGAGTAACCTGGCTAGTGAAAGGAGAGACACCGTGACATCGAAGCATATATGATGGAGCGAGATTTATAGAAAATAAATTTTTTTTATTTTTTTTATTAATGTTATTTTTGTAGAAAATAATTAAATTTTGGATTTATTATTTAGAGTAATTTTAGATGAGCCTAGAAGTTTATTTTAAGTGTTGTAATAAGTTAAGAAATTTGCCTAGAGGTAGTAGATACCTTGGGAAACAAGTTTTTAGGTTTTTGATAAGTTTAAGGTTTGTTTAGTAGGAGTTATCTATATAAGGAGCTCCAAAAACGAAAATTAGGAGAGTTTTTGATTAATTAAAATTATTTTATTTTTATTAAACTTGTTAAGTTTATTAATTTTGATTTTTATTCATAGTTGGATTTACCTCGAAGTCTGAATACTAATCTCATATTTATAGTCGTTATTCATAGTGAATTAACGAAGTCTAGATAAACCCCTAGATGTTAGGATATTTCTTTGAAGATCAACTAACTTCTATCAATTTCTATCTATTTTATCGGTTACTTTTTGATTCTACTCCGCTGCAAGAATTTATTATATTTTTAACGCTTCCGATCTGCATCAATTGGTATCAGAGCAAAGTCGATTCTAAGGTTGATAAGATGTTACTAAGATGAGTATTCAGGGTTAATAAGCTGTCACCAAGACAAGATCCGAGAAGGTGTGAATATCTGATCAAATTAAAGAAGGAGATTCTAGAAGAGGTAGAAAGTTACTTGAAGAAGTCACTAAAATTTCTATCTAAACCATGTTTGCTTATAGAAGAAAATAGTACTGCCGAAGACGACGTTGAAGAAGTGTTTTGCCGTCATGACAAGGTTGCACAAAATCAAGTTATTATTGATCGGCATAAAACTCCGATCTTTGATAAATATCCCGACAATGAGGAGGATATGAAACTTGCTTCTCAAAAAGGTGAAGAACATCCTGTTCCTGACAAAGAAAAAAAGTCCCAAGAAGTTTTACATGATTTGATGGAGTTTCATGGTGAGTCATCTAATCCTGATAAACTTATTCATTTAGAAATTCCTGATATTGATGAGTTGTCTTTTCCAGAGAGTAAGCTAGTTGTTGATTATTGTGATACAAAAATGGTCTCTTATATCCACCATAACAAGAAGAATTTGTTGATTCAACTTATGAAGATCCGTTTTGGGCTTCCGTCATACCTCATGCTTCTATACGGGGCATAAATTATTTTTTTACGACATCAATTCATGTGTATGAAGATTTTCATCAACGAGTTACACGTGTAGAACATGGTACCGGCAAGATTCGATGATGAATCTTCTCCAACATCGGTAGAACGATGGAAGGAGATTTATGAAAAATAAATCTATTATTTTACTATTATTATTATTTGTATTTTATTAATTTTATTTTTAGTAGAAAATAATTAATTTTTGGATTTACTATTAGGGTAATTTTAGATGAGTCTAAAAGTTTATTTAAGAGTTTTATAAGTTAGGAAAGTTGCTTAGAGGTAGTAGATACCTTGAGAAACAAGTTTTTAGGTTTTTGACAAGTTTAGGATTTGTTTAGTATGAGTTATCTATATACGGAGCTCCAAAAACGAAAATTAGGATAATTTTTGATTAATTAAAATTATTTTATTTTCATTAAACTTGTTGAGTTTATTGATTTTGACTTTTATTCATAGTTTGGTTTACCCCGAAGTCTGAATGCTAATCTCATATTTATAGTCGTTATTCGTAGTGAATTAACGAAGTCTAGATAAACCCCTAGATGTTAGGATATCTCTTTGAAGATTAACTAACTTCTATTAATTTCTATTTATTTTATTGGTTACTTTTCGATTCTACTCCGCTGCAAGAATTTATTATATTTTTAACGCTTCCGATCTGCATCAATATATCTTGACCATCCTCTCAATCGTACACAAGGATGTCTGCAATCCTGAAAGCACTATCGTTGAATGACAAAAAGCCCAAAGCAACCTCTTTTCCATCAGCAACACCATCTTTGTAACATATATCTTCAAAGACATCTCTTACTAAGTCGTCGAAACTTGAGACCAACATCACTGGCACAATACAAAGCATGATCACCAAAAATATCCATAATCTTATTGCAGCTTGAGCATTGGCTACCTTCCTCAAAAATAGGTATGCCCAACCTATATTTAAGTATGGAACTGAAATGTCGGGGCCCAACAATTTGATTCATCCCATTAATTGGCATAAATTTAAGAAAATTCAAAGCATGGTCCATTTTATTGCACTGCCATAAAATAGCTTCACGTTCTGACAGAGAAAACCTTGTGGACAAATCCTTCTTAACAACATCAAAGTAAGTCACCGCCAATGAGTGCATAAAATGAGGGCCAATGTCTCTGAATTTGAAGTTAGAAAGAGATAAACCACATGCATGTAAGAACTCATGTAAAGCATGCTGGAAACTAGGGTAGAGTCTAGAATAATTGGTAGATTCAAAATGGTGCTTTGTAGATCCTACGTCTAAATATATGAAGCCAAGTAATTGTACTTACTAGTGTCAGCCATTGTATATACACCTAGATCACCATCTTTAATAGGGAGAGTGGCAAGACGCTATTGAACTGGTCCAAACCCTGCCCCATCATCAGCGATTAAATATCGTAGAAATTGAAAAAGTTGGTGATCGAACAATGTTTAGCTTTATAGAGAGCCATGGGATTAGTAGTATGCAGAGTGAAATAGAGTCTAGATACCCCAGTGAAGTTGCGGAGTAATAGGAGTTCACTCTGTGGATTCTGTAGTTTTATGACAATGTTCATGAGCTGTTGTTAGTACCTAAAAATTGATTCTAGGAAAAACAATGTACTTTAGAAGTACTTTCTTTAGATTCAAAAATCAAAATCGTACATGTTAAGCCTAAACCACGATAGTATCCGTTTTGTCCTGCTTCCCTCACAAGGAAAGAAAATGGGTTGATCTTAGGGGAGGGAAGCAAAGAAAGTTGAAGAAATTTGTGTGTTGAATTGTGTGTAGAGATGTTGAACTATTGAGAAAATAGCAGATCTTGAGAGAACTATTGGGCTAAGTATCCTATTTATAGTAGTTGGTATACAAACGCTCCCTTGTAAAGTAGTGGAGGTAGTGGAGATATGGAGTAATGGGGATTATGGGGGTAATGGTATAACCGCCCATTATCCTTGACAGTTTATGGAAAACCATTATTCCATTACCTCCTCAACCATTTAAACCATCACCACTAATTTGTAACTTCCTTATCATGGGGTGTTGCCACACCGCATGTTGTTGTAACCACCAGACCAAAACCCCATGAATAATCCCCCATGTAATATGTTTTGATTTTTTGTAGAGCTAGTGGAGTCATGGACTCAAAACACGTGAGTTTGTTTGTAAGATAATGTTATTGCTGAGTTTGTATCAATACAGTATGATAATGGCCTAGCTAATAGAAAGGGGCAAGGCTAACACGAGCATAGGTGCAAGAGTGAAGGGCTAGAATACTCTCAAAGGAGAAAAGAGGGGGAGGACTGCTAGTACTAGCGCTGCGGCAGCGTAGGCGCTAGCGCTAGCGCTACCACTAGCAGTACTAGTGCTTGTTTGGTACATGTTTTGTTAGCTTTGTTGGCTTTAGGCTCTTTGGCTTTTTCTGGCCTTTTGGAACATGTGTGTGCTACTCATTGGTGTTGGGAGTGTGGATAGGGCTTTTCCAAGGATAGCATTTTCTAGTGCCATGGTTATTGCTTATGCACCACTAGCTTTGGCATTTATTAATGTCATGGCCATTTATGGCCTGTTTAGGGTTTCTCAATTGTATGAGATTTAATGTTGGTATTTAAGCTTAACTTTTATGCAGTGCATACAGAAAATATTCAAGGGATTCAGCCCTGGAAGTTTGCAACTTGGGATAATGCTTGATGCGATTCTCCAACTAGATGGTATGCATTTAATTAACGTTTTTATTTAAAAATGGCATAATATCCATTCTGAATGTTCGTAATTTTGTACAATCATCGCTTTTTGATTAATAGAGATGATTTGCACATGAAACAATAAGGTTTTAGCTGACTAAAGCCCTAAGATTTCTACGAGTACATATATGTATATATATATTAGAGCTACAAGGATAATTTAGCCACGTGATGAGTATGCCTTCTCAATTATCTTGAGGAATGTAAGATAGAGTACATATCCATAATTCTGATGCTGGGTCAGAAATTCATTTATTATATTTTGGTATCCAGGCAAGGTAACTTTTACAATTCATGCCCTTGTCAAAAACCCACCATCTACAACTGCATAGTCTTGTCAACACGCCCTATAACCATATCACTGCAGAATTGCTTATCAAGACTGATAGGACCTCCTAACAGCTTGACACCACCGGAAGGTCTACCTATATTGGCTGGAAAAGTACCATCACTCATACTTCTCGGATTTGTGGAGGTCCAAAAGACTTCAGTTTTCTTGATGTTAAGATGTAGACCACGACTGGCACCTTCAACTTGTATTATTTGCAAAACTTTAGAAACCTCCAAAGGTTCCATCATCTATATACCAAGCATGAAGTTCTAACTTGCATTGAGAGGTAATCTTGCAAATCAGTGGATGTAAAGTTAAGGCAAAGAGTAAGGGTCCCAAAGGATCACCTTGTTGAACTCCTTGAGAAGAAGTTAAAATGGATTCATTATAGTACATCCTAGGCCTAGCTGGAATAGAAAAATTCCACCCATTTAGAGATGCTAGGACATTTACTTCTTACCTTTTAATTAAGGTTGTTCTATCAACAAGATTAAAGGCATTTGTGAAATCTATGAGAAGCATTGTCAGGTTATTATGGTCACCCTGTAATTTAGAAAGCCTATTAATGCATGCAGTATACCTTCTCCTCCACAAGAAATTCCAAAACCACACTGGTGATCACTTAAGTATGATATCATATCTTTACTAACAGAGGTTGCTGCTAGTTTGGAGCATAAGCGCCTCCAAATAGTCCCAACTGAAATGGGCCTGATTCCCCCACCAGGTTTGAGTAAAGGAGTTAGTGGGGCACTGGCAATGTACTCTTCAAGGATAGTAGGACATTTACCTGACAACCACAGATTCACAACCCCTGTTATGGATTCAACTAGTTCTTCAGAAACAGCCACTAATGGCATTTAATAAATACCGAACTCTAATCCCATTACGCCCACAATAGGTTCATTTGGGAAAGCTTTTTAGAGCTTTCAACACTGCACAAACATCAACTGAGATTATTGCTGCTGAAATTTCATTTGTAGGAATGATAGGTGGAGGTGCCTGTGGGTGTTTTTTCTCCAATTGAGAAAATGTGTATGAGGTGGGCGTTGCAATTCCATTGGAGCAAAGTACACGGATAACAGCAGTGTAGTGGCCATAACTCATTTTCTTCTTACAGGCATATGTATTTAAGTCTTTTTTCTTATTGTTGTTGGGCTTGTATCTATTGGTTTGTTTGGTTTAGCCAAGCAACTTTTGGAAAATGTTGTAACACCCATTGTTTCCCCTCCACTGCTGTAATGATGTGTTGATTGCTGCAGTCTGTAGCCTTCTCCTATTACTATATTTTTCCACCAAAGTGTTTTGGGTATATAAAGGGTTAAAATTGTAGATGGTAAGTTTTTGACAAGGGATAGAATTGTAAAATTTTCCTTTTACTAAACAACAAAAGCATATATATGTGCATATTTATGCGTATATGCTTAATATTGAATATTGTATCTCTACATACATTCTGCAAGCGAATTAAGAGTGCAGGTTCTTTCTAAACATTCTAAATTTTCCTTGTAGCCTCATCAATACTCACAATATTCATGCCATATCGAACTAATCTCAAGTCACATAAATTCCACGACTGAATTCCTTGAACTTACCTTGAATGTGCATCGATGTTCTAGCAACATCCATTAAACTCTGGAATAGATAATGCTTAAACCCTGAAATACATTATAGCTTAACGCTTCATTCGCAACGAATACTCCTCAAATTGCTCTTCGAAGCATAAATATGCTATTTTAGCACTGTGCTTGAATATAAGCCACAAATAATGTGCCACTCCCTCGGATGCGCCACAATTGAGAAGCAATGACATAAAAGATGTACTAAACCTATAAGCTAGGCTAACCCTAGCCTTTTCTCATATTAGCGCCAAGTTAGCACTAGCTATTTGGCTTAGCACCATATTGGCACTAATTAGTCACATTAGCACTAAAAGCGCTAACTTTCCTGACGCTAAACCCTAGAACCTAAGAAGTGCTAACTAACCTAAAATGGTTTTAGCTAGCACATTTTGGTCTGATGAGGCCTCAACCAACGCAGCACCACCTTGGCACCTCAACCCTAGCACTAAAAGTGCTAACCCTAATTCTAGCGCCAAAAGCGCTAACTCTCCTTAGCCTAGTTCCTAGTGTGTCGCTAGTTTCTCAAGCACGTCCCTAGCTTTTCTAGCGCGACCCCTAAAGCCAATATTCTCCAAGCCTAGCATCCAGGGATGATTCCCCCTAGTCGCCAAATGCGCCTCTAAAGCCGCGATGCCCTTAGCTCTTTGGCGCCCTTGGCTTCTCCTCTGCGTCCCTAGCTCCTTGGTTCCCTTGGTTTCTCCTCAGCTTCTTGGCTCCTAGCGCATCTCTATCCTACAGCCCAGCGCGTCCCATGGTGGCCTATGCGCCCCTGGATTCAATGTCCTATCTCATGTGCGTTTCTAGCTCCTCCAAAGCCAAATGCGCCTAGCTCCTATGCATCGCTACCAACTCCAGTATCCTTGGATCCTATGCGTCTCTAGCCATGTCTAGCACGTACCTGAATAATGGCCATGGCTAACGCACTCTTGGATTAGCATAAGCCATTCTTAACGACTTATCCACAAGTACATTAATGTTAAAACTTTAGTGCTAACTATACAATTGAAGTGCTAACTTCAAACCTTCTTGATACTAGCCTCCTAGCCCTAGTATGATTTATATTTACTAGAAGTTTTGCATATTGGTCATACTCCTGAGATATTAGCAGACTAGCCTTTTATATTAAAAGAGTTAGCACATTCTTATTTGCGCTAAGTAGCTAGTGTTAGCTTTACTAGCTACTTTCCTCATAAATACGCCTTTCTTCTTAATATGGGTCCAACATCAAGTCTTATATGAATTCTAATAGGTCTCCTTGCTTAAGAATCCCTCTACAATATTTGGCCTCAGATACCTCTCAGACTTACAATAAGTCGCTTCTGAGCTAATACTTAGTTAGATACACCATGTTACTTTCAAACAAGTACATGACCATTAAAAGTCCCAGACTCAATACTAATCCGTCTGACTATCAATCCAGTGAGTAACAAAACTTTCCTCATTGACTTAGCAGGTCATTTGAGTTGACTTGACTTAATCAAAACCATAGTGGCTTATGACTCCACTATTTCCACGAGATATCAAATACAACATGGGGGGATTCTCATTGGAGTATTGGTCTGGTGGTTTACGATAATTGTGAGTGGTGACACCACATCCAAGAATAAATAAGTTTGCGGTTACAGAGCAATTAATAGGATGAGGAGTAGTGGTCAGACAAGTCTTCCCTCCTTTTCGGGGACCACTCCACTACAATCTCCATAATCATCACTTCTCCACCTCTCCCTAACTTCCACGACTTACGAGAAATCAGTGTGTCCCCTCTGAAATATAAATAGATGATTCTCATCTATTCGACAAAAGACAAACAATATACTTAGTATGGAAAAAAAAACCTACAGAATTAGCGATTCCTCTCAAATAATTTATTTTCTTCTTCATACATTATCACTCTGATATTTTCTCAACCTTCTTTGCTTCCCTCCCCTAAGACCTACCCAAATCCTTTCCATTTTTGTAATTGAAGAAGGAGGTGACCGGCCATTTCTTGGTTTAGGCTCATCCTGTTTGATTTTGATCTCTCGAACCTACTTGAAAGTACGATTTTACCGTACATTTGTTTTCACCCTAAAAAAAATATATACAGGTAGAAGAAGTAGGTTAATCCATGTATTAAGATCCATAGGATTTGCTAGGACCCTGTCTAAGGTGGATTTTAAGGTTCTAGAGAATTTAAGCCTACAGGGTGGAGGAATGCTTGCTATGGTGGTTATCTTCTTTTCTTCATCAGACACCTCTACTGCAACTCCGAAGTAAGGCCGTCAGACACCTCCAAAGTAAGAACAAGGGGTAATGTCACCATCATGGAAACGACATGGTCTCTTCCATGAGTGCATACGCATGCATTGAAAGCAAAGCCATATTTGTAATCGGTTTAGACCTTCTCCCAAGCAGAGTAAAAATGTACTTGTGTTCGGATCCTTTCTCTACATACTGATTTGCATTCTTCAGTTGATAAGTGTTTATCTTGTGGCCATTCATCGAAGTTTCAAAAGGGACAATGATATGATAAATCATCGGAGACTCTTAGTCACTGTAAGAATATTTTACTTGAGAAGAACCAGATTTTTGAGAAGAAACTGATTGTACTACAAAAGCAAAAATGGATAGTCTGCTTCTTGATAATCTTACAGATGAACATGTAAAGGATCTTGTGCATAACATATTATAGGTTAAAAACTACAATAACCGCTTACTGAAACTACAATAACCACTTACTGGAACTCGATGGAATGCTTCAAAAACTATATCATTCAGATGGGAGAATGATACAGAATCGATTTAGGAAGTAAAGAAGAGGATCCGTTGGAGAAAGGCTGCACAATAATAATGAAAGTAAAATTAGGTTTACTATTTGTTTCATCCGTAAAAAAATAAAAAAATAAATTAGGGAATATTATTATACGTACACAATTTTTTAAAAGTAAAATTTGTGTTTCTACAATAATGACAAGGTTAGTATAGATAACCAATTAACTAGAATGAGGTTAGTCCACCATTTTTTATTTCACATCTTTTTGAAAGAACCAAAAGTAAAAATGTTTTTGGAAGAAAACACTTGAAAAACATTTCCGAAACACATTACGTCAAAAAAATGTTGCAAATTTATTACAACATTTCACACAAATTTATTGATCAGTGTCACACTTTAATCGCGTCTATTATGCAGAAGTTTTAGTTTTGTTACGTTTGTAATTAAATTATCAACATGGACAGTTGAGAAATATATGAAATTTGGTGGATTTTTTATCTAAAGACTATATATTAAATATGGTTTTGGACCAATATAAGGGCTATGCTTTAGCCGATCAGTGGTTGTAATTACTCTGAATGATCTAAAGATAAATTGCGGGTGAAAATGATTCCCCATTTTAGTTGCAGAATTAATTTTAATAGAATTAGATGACTTCACCAACCGTTATTTGTCTTATTGGTTTTTCTTATTAACTCACCAACCGTTAAATATATAAAAAATCTTTGTCTTATTAGTTTTTCTTACTAATGTGATTTTTGGATTTTCAAGATTGCAGTATAAAAATTTACAATATACTTGTTTTCGATTAGTGATAAAAAAATTCGTTTGGATAAACAAAAAAAAAAACCAATTTAGTATTGCACTTTTGTTTATATAACAAACTGTGTTAGCTAAATATATCAAACACATTACACAGTTTAAGAAAAACCGTAACCTTCGTATTAAATTTTGCATCGCTGAGAGAAGATATTATAATACTAAAACCAATTATATAACATGCATGGTTGTCGACAACGTCTTCCGCCAGCTAACGATTAAATATAACCTGATAAAAAAACTAAAAACGCAATATTATTTAGATTGCAAGGTGCTGGGTGCGAATTTAAGGTGTTGAACGGAAGATGATAAGAATAGGATGTGGAAAGGTTGGCATAAATTGCACTGTTTAAATAGTGAGATATTGTAAACGTATAATCAAATTACAAGATAAACATAGTATCGTTCGTATAAGGTGAAAAATATTCCAGAATATTTTTTAATAAAATAACAATTAAATTTACATAACACGTTACAATGACAAAAATATCTCATCAGTATACCAATTTAGAAATTAATACAATATATTTGGAAATTTTAAAAACGGGATATTAAATAAAAAATTACGACATACTATAATTAATAGAAAATGAGATAATATTCTAAAATATTTTGAATTGATTAAGCGGATATATGGGTAGAATATCTTCTTTTTTTTTTACTATATGTTGTTGTTATAATGTTAAAGAGAAGAGGTTGGATGGTAAAACAAAACAAAAAAAAAATGGTGCTATTTTAGAGAAGATTTTCTCCTATATAATTATGGTAATATAAACCGATAAAATGGTGTTTTATATATCATGTGAAATTTAGTACTGAAAAATTATATCTGTACCATAAAAAAATGAATTTCATTTCCAAAAACAAACCGGCCACCATTGAACAACACCATAACCCATCCATATTTTAGCGAATACAGGTGCATTGGAGCATAACGCTTAACATCCCATGCAATTTTAACTAAAGTTACAACCAAAACTATATTAGCTAAGTATATTAGAATATATCCTATACGATGATAATTATCGATAAATATTTTTCAAAAAATTATGATTTAATAGTGGTCACATAATGACAATTATAGACCAATGTTTCACATAATATTCAATGAAGGGGGCTGGATAAACAGACTTTCCGTAATGTTTAAAAAATTTAGCGAATGACCTTATGAAATAACCCGTGCCGACATGGGTGATACCCTAGTAACATGATATGCTATATTTGTGGTTACTAATAACTACTGAAGTGCTGTTTTATACGGAACATCAGTGATATAGGTTGAGATATTGAGTAGGATGATCAAACTATAGCAGTATGGCAGGGGTAGAGAATGACCTTATATTGACTACAGATAGGCCGTATAACATGATTTAGCTGATGCTATCTTATAACTGACAAAATAACAGATATAAATTAGCTATTTGTGTGTCAATTGTTGCTTGGAAACAGGAGTATCTTGACAATTTTCTAACGCATTGATGGTTTTTATCATATCAAGATATACTTCTATAGTCTCAACTTTCCGAAAGGGAAGGAAACAACTGTTTTTATAACGATATCGGTGTTAGATGTATACTGTGCCAGCATGATCTTTTTCATTTTTCTTATTTTTCCTATCTATATACTCTGATGGTCCCTTGCCTTGCATTTAGCATTATCGCAGACTCGGCCCGTAGGATTATTTGCTTAAATTTTATTTAGTTCTATTTCAGGAAACTTTTACCTTATTTCTTCGAGTACTTTGGCATTTTCTCCCCATTGTCATTAGTGTTTGGCATGTAAGTCTGAGGACAATCCTTACACTTCATAGCTATTTAATATCAAGTGGGCTGCTTAAGAAGTATAAAACTCTTGATTTAACAAATCTCCGGTACCTTGCGGTTGTAGTAGAAGACGAAGAAGCTTATGATATAGCAAGAAGTGTAAAGCCTGTACGGTGGTTATCACACATTCGAATTAAGGGCATCTGCCTTTATGATAGGGCTGGTAAGTGAAAGTGAAGATCTAAAGTGTTAAAATTGGTTTTAGTTGTTACTTTAATATTTATTGATAACTCTTTATATGCCATGTTGATGTTTGATGTTTACCATTTTTTGTGTTTTAGGCGTGTTGAAGGAATGCAAGAAAGTCATTTTGCAGGAACTTGATGCAAGAGAATTGGTACATTTTAGTTTCATATTTTACCATGTGCTCCTTGCTCTGAATTCATCTTTTTCTCTGTATTTAGAAGTTGGTCCTGCTACTTTAGAGCAAATTTAACTTGTTTATATACTTGAGATACAATGATGATCATGGTTCATCAAATAATACACCTGTCAAAACTTCATATCGAACTGTCAGAATGTGTTAGATGATGCATTTAGTTAAGTCTGAATTAGCTTCGTAAATTACACTGGAAAGTGTTCGAAAGATGCAAAGGAAAGTATTCAGAATAGTCAGAACTGGGGATAGGATAAGAGTAGAGACCAGAAATTACCAAGTAGCCAGTCATTCCTATTTCATGTCTGCAAGTAAAGAAAGTACTACGGACTCCATGAAGCAAACGCGAAATGACTGTATGTCTAAACTGCCAGAACCGGGATGATGGTCAACAATAATAAGAGTAATATCTTCTTATCCTCAGTGAACAGGAATGACGCTTTCGGCATCCGGTCTGTTCTCGGTTTTGAAGATGACATCCTCCCTGTCAGATACCTGGGTCTCCCCCTGTTGTCCACCAGACTAACTCATTCGGATTGTATGCCCTTAATTGATCATGTTATCGCCAGAATCAAGTCTTGGAAAGCTCGTGCTCTATCTTTCGCGGGCAGAACTTTGCTTATAAAGACGGTCCTGAGTAGTATACTGGTCTTCTGGACTTCTTTCTTTGTTCTCCCAAGGAAGACAATAAACTGCCTCAACTCCATTTTCAGAAGATTCCTTTGGGCTGGTATCGATCTCAACTTTAAGCAACCTGCGGTTAAGTGGATCACTATCTGCCATCCTCAAAAGGAAGGGGGTATGGGAATCAGATGCCCTGATACCACCAACCTTGTGGCTAACATGCGTCACATATGGGACATCGTCAGCAGCAAGGAGACATTATGGGTGGATTGGGTCAGCAAGAATCTCATAAAGATCGAATAGGGATTTCTGGCATCTCAAGGCTCCGGATGAAAGCTCGTGGTGTTGGAGGCGCATCCTGGATCATAGAGGGAAGGCTTCCAAGTTTATCCTCCATCTGATTGGTAATGGGAACAAAACCAAGCTTTGGAAGGACAGGTGGCTCCCCTCAGGTAATCTTCTTAGTATCTTTCCCATTCATATGACTTTTGACTCTACACATCACCTAGATGCCAAAGTTTAGCAGTTGTATGATAGATGGAGAGTGGGCCCTCTCCCCAAACATCTCGAATTCTCTCGGTCCATTGATTAGATAAATCACCAACATTAGGAAAGACCCCCTTATAGATGATAAAATAGTTTGGACTTCGGGCTCCCTAGGTGAATTTACCCTCAAAGACACATATAGTGAACTTAGAAATCAGAAACCTGAAACTGATTGGAAGAACTTAGTCTGGTTTCCTAATTGCATCCCGAGGCACTGCTTTGTGACCTGGATGGCCCTTCAAAGAGGCCTAAAGACCAGATTCAAACTCCTCTCTTGGGGAATGGATGTTGACCCAACTTGTGTGATGTGGCATCGTAGTCTCGAGGATGATTTCCATCTTCTGTTCAATTGCAATTATGCCAAAACCATATGGAATAAACTTCTCCACCATCTGGTGATAAGAGGTCAAGACCACTCCGATTGGGATGCCAAGATATCTTGGATTATAATTTTTTTTGCAGGATTCAAAGCGGAAGGTACTATAAAGAAACTTTGCTTCAACGCCTTCATTTACCATTTGTGGGAGAAATGAACAGAAGACTTTTCACTCGGAAGTACATGCCTCCAGATCAGATTTTCCGTAGAATCGTTGAGGAAGTCAAGCTCAAGATGGTTAGCAACAGACTGGCCATGCCAGACTCCCACACCAACAGATGCCTCACAGCCCTGTGGAATCTGGAGGCTGAATTCAAAGACCTATCTTCACTCCATGTTGCTGGACTAAACCGGACGAAGGGGAAGTGGCGATCAACACTGATGGGACGTTGGACGGCTCCTCGGCAGGGTATGGACCCATCTTAAGAGACTCCAGAGGATATCCTTTGGTGGCTGTTGCTGGGAGCTCCAGTCCTGATGACATCTTTCTTCATGAATTGCAATGGATTGAAGCAGGCCTTCTTGCAGCCTCGAATCACAATTACGCTAGAATCTCCATCAGGACAGACTCAAAGATGGTAGCAAATCTCCTATCGGACAATGCTTCAAAAGTGCCTTGGAACTGCCACCATGTCTGGGAGTCGATTAAACGAATGCTGGCAATCTTCCATTCTTATAAAGCCATGCACACCTACAGAGAAACAAATTGAGTGGCGGATCGTATAGCGTGATTGAAACCGGAAGGGAGATATGTGGAAATAGATATCAGTCTACTCGACGAAGAGACAAACAAGTGTATAGCAGAAGATGCAGCCGGGAGAGTCTACTATCGTAAGGACCCAACAAAGATTGGGGATCCGGATTGATGTGTTGGTTTCT
This sequence comes from Papaver californicum, assembly GCA_023531435.1. Classification (NCBI taxonomy): domain Eukaryota; kingdom Viridiplantae; phylum Streptophyta; class Magnoliopsida; order Ranunculales; family Papaveraceae; genus Papaver; species Papaver californicum. Next base: position 2,976,810 of record JAJJMC010015431.1, on the reverse strand, counting down.
TCTTGTTAGTTATTCTTTGGTTTCTTGGGTGTTTGAGTTGTAGATTAGTTGTGGTTCTGTTGCTTTTCTTTTTTCGGGTTGTTCGGTTGGGGTCTCCTTAACCCCCTCTCCTTTCCAAAAAAAAAAAAAAAAAAAAATCCAGGATTCATATCTGACATTGAGTTAGCTGTCTTTTAGTGTTTGTTGTTTCGTTTAGCAGACTCATGGTTTATTTTATTCATACTATATAATCATATACAACCCATTCACATCACTGCATATGTAAATACAGTAGGACATAACAAACTTGTCCTACGGTATTTGATTATTATTGTATTAGATTCAAGTGATTATTTACCAACCCAGTCCTTTGCCCACTACTGTTTTATTTCCCTGTCTTTGATTATTTCCTATATTGATCTCGAGAGAATTGTGTATGTAGTGGTTTTGGTTTCGGTGGGTGTGGGTGTGGGTGTGAATGAGTATTAAAATTTAAAGTGGGTGTGGGTGTGGGTGTGAGTGAGTATTGAAATTTAAAGTGGACTTTGTTTTACTTCCACTTAATCTTTTGTACATAGAGAATTGAATGGAATGGATTGGTTTCCGTTGCGACCTTTGTTCCGGAAACAGTACTACTCCATTTGACGAGAGCTGATGTAATTCGAGTACTTGGGTTACATGGGATTTTGTTAGAAGTTCAGTGTTAGCTCCATTTATGAACATCTGTGTCATTATGTTGATACATGAAAATTCACTATTTGGGCCAGAAGGTCATTACGTGATTTGTAAGCCTAAGTCCACAAGGGGACTGGGGATTTAAGGACTCGATCCGGTCCAAAAAGGGATTTAGTCCGAACCTAAATATAAATCCAAGGGTAATAAAGAGAATGAGAAGATCAAGGGGAGTAAAAGGTTGTTGACAAAGGAGTCAAGGTTAACTTTTTAAGGAAGAAATGACAGTTTTATAATAAAGAAGAAAGAAGACATGTGTCTTAAGAAGGTAAAAAAGGGAAGTCTATAAAAGGGAAACAAAGTGATACTTGGAAGGGGGTTGTTCTCTCTCTTCTCTAGGAAGTTGGGTCTGTTGTGGATAAGACTAGGCTCTTACAATACATTCTTACTTTACCCCTAAAATATTTGACGACCACAATGGGATCCTAGTTTCTAACCCAGCGACTCAATTACCTCGAAGCGTCACTTTCTCATCCCACATCTCCTCTTTCCTCTTTCCACGCTTTACTAAATCACCTCCACTTATGCTTCAAAAAAAAATCAAAATCACCTATGCGTCCACCAGGGCCGCTTCACTACACCATCTCTTCTTAACTTTATTGTCATCTCCACTTTCTAAACTCATCAGTTCCTTCACACCCCCTCTTCTTCCGCTCAACAATAGTGTCGATTTTCCTCTTTGTTACTAGCGCCACTGCTTAGCTAGAAGGAATCACTCTCTCTTTAACCAAAGGTTCAATGAAAACTTCAAGAAATCTGATCGAGTTCTTTAATTGAAGGTCAAGAAACTTCATATAACCTAACTTAGCCGCAACGCTCCTGATGATTATTCTCGAAGAAGTTGGAGGTGGAATTGGTAGATCCACCGATAAATTGAAAGAAATAGATAAGTTCGTCTCACTTAATTTCGACTTACTTGATTGTTGTCATTTCTTGGAAGAAATTTTTCCTGAAAATCATTTTATGATTTCAAAAACTCACAAAATTTAGTTTCAAATCCATTTCTCTTTCGATTAAGAATGGGTGTTTTGTTGTATAACTTTGGGATGATTGTCGTCAGTGTGAGTCTAGAATCATTATACAATTTTGAAGAAAATTTTATTTTTAACGGTTTTTGTTGGGGTCTTAATCTATCTCTTGACTAATAATCTTGGTAGAAAATCGTACTCCATGCTCAAGCGTAGTGTATATTAAACTCTAATACCCATCAAATGGTTCTGAATTTAATTCGCTTTTGATTTCCCATCTAATATGTGTTCATGTCTGTATTGGAATGATTACAATGGCTAGGATTGCTTAAGTTCTTAATTTCTATGAAGGAATAAGGTGCTCAACCTTCGAACTTCAATAACTCATTTAAGCTTCGTTCCTTGCTGTAGATGGTGAGTTTTTGACAAGGGATAGAATTATAAAATTTCCCTATGCTAAGCAACATGAGTATAAAAAGATTTGTGTGTATATTATGCGCATATGTTTAACTCTGTAGCAAAATATGGAATATTGTATCTCTGTTTATATTCCGCAAGCGAATTAAGAGTATAAATACTCTTTAAACGTTCTAAACTGGCCTTGCATCCTCCTCAATACTCATAATACTCATTCCATATCGAGCTGGTCTCAAGTCGCATAAATTCCACGGTTGAATTCCTTGAACTTGTCTCGATGCCGAATGCGCATCGATGTTCCAGCTACATCTATCAAATTCGAAAATATTTAATGCTTAAACCCCAAGATACATTCTAGCTTAACGCTTCATTTGCGACAAATGCTTCTTAAATTGCTCTTCTGAGCTCAGATATGCTACTTTAGCTCTTTGTTTAAATATAAGCCACAAATTATGTGTCACTCCTCTCGGACGCACCACAATCAAGAATCAATGCCTCAAAAGACGCATTGATCCTTTGAGATAGGATAACCCTATCATTTTCTTCTATCAGCGCCAAGTTAGTACTAGTTATTTGGCTTAGCACCACATTGGCACCAATTAGCCACTATTGCTCTAAAAGCGCTAACCCTAGCGCTTGAGAAGCGCCAACTAACCTAACATGGTCTTAGCTAGCACATCTTGTCCTGATGAGGCCTTAGATAGCGCGTCACTGCCTTAGCACCTCAATCTTCGTGTTAAAAGTGCTAACCCTAACCCTAGCACCAAATGTGCAAGCTCCTTAGCGTGTCCCATGCGCTAGCGCGCCACAAACACTAGCGTGTCCCTGCTATCCTAGCGCGTCCCTGCTAGCCTAGCGCGTTCCAGACCAACCTGATGCATCCCATGACGTTCCACAAACCCTAGCACGTCCCATGATGCGCCACAATGCTAGCCAGCACGTCTTATCTCCTTAGCGTCCTTGGATCCAGTGCGTCTTGGCTCCAGCACGTCTTTTGGCCACATCGCCCTAGATGATGCCCCTCTGGCCGTATCGCCTCTAGCTAGCCTGATGCGTCCCTATCTTGTCATCCTAGCTTGATGCGTCCGTAGCCTAGCGTCTCCAGCCTAGCACGGCCATGTCCAATGCGCCCTTGTCCTAGCATGACCGTATTTAGCGACTTAGCCACAAACGCATTGGTGCTGGCACTTTAGTGCTAACTGTACTTGACTCAATTGAAGTGCTAACCCTCCTTGACACTAGCTTCTTAGCCATAGTATAATTGATATTTACTAGAAGCTATGTATATTGGTCTTACTCCTAGTACGCTAGCACATTATCCTTTTATATTGAAAGAGCTAGCACATTACTATTTGCGCTAAGTAGCTAGTACTAGTTTTGCTAGCTACTTCCCTCAGAAATACGCTTTTCTTCTGAATATGGGTCCAATATCAAATTCATATGAATTCTAGTAGGTCTCCTTGCTACAGAATCCCTGTACAACATTTAGCCTCAAATGCCTCTCAGACTTATGCTAAGTCACTTCTGAGCTAATACTTAGCTATTAAATGTGATATGTTACTCTTAAGCAAGTACATGGACAATGAATTTCCCAGATTCAACATTAATCAGTCTGATTATCAATCCAGTGAGTTGCACAACTTGCCTCACTGGCTTAGCAAGTCATTTGACTTGACTTGACTTGATTCAATCAAAATAATTGTGGCTTATGACTTCACTATTTCCACGAGATATCGATGGGATTCTCATTGGGGTATTGGTATGGGAGCCTAGGACAATCGTGCGCTGTGGAAACACATCCACGAACAAGAAGGTAACAACTAGTGGGAGGTTACAGAGCAGTTGAAAGGATGAGTAGTGGTCTTACAGGTCTTTCTTACTTTCCGGACACTACCCTAGTACAATCTCTACAATCATCACTGTTCCACCTCTCCCTAACTTCCACGACTTACGAGAAATCAGTGTCTCCTTCGAACTATAAATAGATAGTTCTCATTCATTCAAGAATAAGATAATCAGCTAGGAGAATATTGAATTAGTTGATTCCTCTCAGAGAATCCTTTCTTCTTCACACTACTTATAACACTGATATTTTTTAATCTTATTTGATTCCCTCCCCTAAAACTTACCCAATCTTCTCCACCTTTGTGATTGAAACAGGACGTGAACAACCATTTCTTGGTTTAGGCTCGTCCTGTTTGATTTTGATCTCTCGAACCTACTTAAAAGTACGATTTTATCGTACATTTGTTTTCACCCTAAAACAATTGGCGACCACAGTAGGAGATCAACCTCTCAATTACAAAAGCCAATTTTCAGTTATTCAAGATGGTGGATCTTAGGTCCGGAGCAGTTACAACTCCTATAGTCGGCTCAGGTAGTACTGGTGGTGGTGGTTCTGAAAACACCCCCATTACTAGTGAACCTCCCCGTACCAATGCAACTACCAATACTACTACTACACCTCCTATCGGTGACAAAACTGCTGAAGACGCCGAGGGTACTCAAACTCCAACCAGCATAGTTGATCTGATGAAGAGACTGGCCCGAACCCAGGTGGACATGGCTACTACTCATAAAGAGGTACTCGCTTGTCTCAAGACCTTGACGGAGCAAATTTCCCCGGAACAACGTCATCTGGCGGAGCGAATCGAGACCAATCCTACAACTACTGCTGATGTTGGGACGTCAAGGACTCAAAGGAACTGGAAATGCTCGTGAGCATATCTCTCGATTTCTCGAATCACTCAGGGGACATGAACACAATCATGTACTACATCTCAAAGAATTTTCAAAGTCCCTCGCTGGAAGAGCCTACGCGTGGTATAACAACATTTCTCTCAACAGCGTCTCTGATTGGGAGGACATGATTAATGCCTTCTACAAAAAATACTTCTTCATCTCCAAGCGGATCACCCTATCAGACCTATGAAGAATTTTCCAGAGAAACAATAAGCACCCAATGAACACGTGAAGATATTCATAAGCACTAGATTGTCACGATCCGAATGTGACAGAATATCAACTAGTGGAGCTCTGGATTAACGGTATGATCCTTGTTTATCGTGTTCATTTAGAAAATTTACGTTTTCAGACTTTCTTTGAGTTACACAAAGTCGCGAAGCGATCCGCCACGAATTTTCCTGCCCTCTTGGAGAGAACCAGACCGAAAGGAGAATAAAACCATGGAAACACACGTGGAAATCGACGGCTAGTCAGCAAGCGGTACAATAATCAACCATCAATTGGTGTTTTATATGGGCATAATTTAAACATATTTATCATTTAATTTATATTTGCTAGTGTTTAAATTTGTACTAATAATATATCTTTATTGTTTTATTAGGTGGTCTGCATAAAATCCAAAGTTACAACCAAATGGGCTAAATGTGGATTGTTGAAGTTGGATAGAGCACGTCACTGCTCGGTGTGGGCTAAGGACGTGGATGAATATTTTTGTGGAATATTAAATGGAACGTGAATTCAAAGAGGGGAGGAATCATTAGGTTGAATAGATTTCTTTTGTGAGAGTAGGTGAACTACCGGAGACAGAGTCTGCATGCGCTGATAAAAGAGAAGGGGAGTAGACTAGGTGGAAGTGGAGAGAGACCTGGCGTAGGCTGGAGAGAGGAAAGATGGGAGAAAAGAGAGAAGACTGATTGATTGAGGGAGAGAGAGAGGAAGAAGTAGGTGGAGAAGAAAGAGAGGACTTATGAGAGAGAAGAGTAGGCTAGAAGAGAGAGTTTGTAGATAAAAAGGAGATTGATTGAAGAGAGTGGTGTATACTGTTAGAGGAGAAGGAGAGAGAAGGTTGTGTGTCAGAGAAGAGAAGCGGTGTGATTGGCGTGAGAAAACTGATTGGAGGGGAGAGAAAAAAGAGAGTTGATTGACGGATAGAGAGAGAACTTCTCTTTGGTTTCTAGACAGACAAAAAAAGGTTGGAATCAACATAAAAAGACAGAAAAGAAGGGATTAAGCGGTTGTGAACCGGAGGAGCAGTATTGGCTGTGACGGAGAAGATCTCATTGTTCAATTTCGGTTTAATCTACTCCTCTATACTTTTCTTAATTATTTTTATGGGTTTTGAAAAATCCATAGCCATGCTGTAATTGATTTGTAGCTAGAATTTTATGTTGAAACCACTAAAATTTTTATATCAATTAAATCGAATTATTTGATAAAGACTATTATGATTTGAATAGATTAGTTCCATGATTTTGTTTATTGATTTAATGATAAAATCAGTTGTTGCTTCACCGGTTCTGTACAATACAGTAACCTTTACGCATAATTAATAGGATTGCAAATATATTTGTCTACTTATTCGATATTTCATGCTTTGGTTAAATCCTTTGATGGGGTATGCTTAGAATAGCCAGGTATTATTTATGAACCTATAATTAGTTTCGTATAATTTTTTCGCTAACGTAATTTGATGGTGTATGCTGAGACTTAGAGCTTTTGATGCGCCATGCTAAGGGTGTCCCAGTGATATTTGCGACTCTAATATATATTATAGGTGATGTTGATAGAACGAACAATAGATAAATATTCAGGAGTTATGTTTCACTTCAGTAATTAAATGGAAATAGTGGTGGATACTAAAAACTCTGGTTACCAACTCTCTCTGCTTAGTTGTTTTATTAGTTTATTTTGTTTTATTATTTCATCTGGAAATCCAAAAATCCAAAAGATATTGTTTCTGGTTAGTTTATTAAGAATATTGATTGCAGTATTATCCCCGCTCCCTGTGGGTTTGACCCGTATTTGCCGATGTCTACTAGTTAAACGTCGTGCGGTTTCGGTTATTATAAACAGAGCTTCAAAATAATATTAGTTGTTTCAGTAACGAGGGACCCAAGAGAAAAGCTCCTTCTCAACCAGAGTCACAGTCAAAGAATTCTCCTTCCTATCCGACCTCAAAACCAGTACCAAATCGAAGAACGACTCTGTCTCAGAACACATCCAAAGTTTTACAACAACACTTACAGCCACAACAGGGACAAGATGTTAAACCAAACATAAGGTTCCCGAACTTCCCAGTTCCAATGGAAGAGGTACTCGAATTACTCGAAGCATGGATAAAAGACGGTACTCTCTGGTTACATCATGTGCGACGGCTTCCTACATCTTAGCAAATGACGGATCCTAAATACTTTCATTACCACTGATATGGCAATCACATAACCAACGAGTGTAAAAATATGAAGCATATCTTTAAAGAAAATGTGGAATCAGGGGAGTTGCAATTAGAAGCTGAAGGAGTCCGCAAAAATCCAACCTTCCTGTCAGAAACTTCACTCTCTCTGAGAATTAAACCAATCATACGGTTCAATCTCTAATGGAACGCATGTGTGAGCTTCTATATCTCTTGAAAGGACAACGTGAAGACGTCTTTTCTTCCCTGAATTATGTCGTAGCTGGCAAGCGCTTATTCTTTACGGAAGGAATCCACTTCCAAGTCAAGTCTCCCTTGAAGAACATGGTCGACACGAATACTAGGAATATGGCTGGTGACTCCCCATAAGGCTTGAAGGTCCAGCTCAGACTCTCCAACTCGACCAAGTAAGTCCACTTCTCAAGCTCATTTGTAAATAATGATCCCATGTCCTGTCATAATCCATGGGGGAAGACAGTTATATCACGACTAGAAGATGTGGATGGGAAGCCGATTCATTTCAATATTTTATCAAATTGTTGAAAATTGTTTTTTCTAAGAATGGGAAAATTCATGAATCACTTGCAAGTCAAGTTGCTTTTAATAATGAGAAGAAACACCAACAACAATCCTTGGTCGTCCAAAAGGAAGACCTTTCAGACGAGATGATAAAGTCTGGACCTTTTTGAATTGGGGACACGGTTCTGAAAATTACTAAGAGGGCACAACTTCTCGCATCAGTTCCTCTAACTATCGAGGAAAAACCTTACAGAATTACTGATACTTTATTAGGTGGTCACTACAAGCTTACAAATCGTGACAAGCCAGAAGGAGGAGAGACTCATGGCAAGTTGCTCGAAGCTTGCAAAGCCTGAGTGCTTCACTAGTTCACTTCAAATATTTCCCTATTTTCATGCAATATTTATATTTCTCTAAAATGAGTGTAATATTTCTGCGTTCATAGTTAGGTTTTCAAGTTTATCAATCAATTTAAATATCTTTATCCATTTCAAGAATAATACAAGAGTCTATCTCTCTCCACAAATAACTTGTCAAAACCTACCTACTCAAAATCCCAAAAGAAAACCATAAATGTTCTTCACAAAATCATAAAACTAGAAAAAAATCCTTGAAAGTTGTCTCATTCCCTACAAAATACTTCTTCTTCATCCTTCCAAGAGTCTCCATCGCAAGATCCAATTCCTGGGAAAGCCTTTCAACTTCTTTTCTACCCTTGGTCACTGCCTCCAGATTAGTAAGTTCTCACACCTTAGCAAAAGGCTCTCGCATGGCTCCCAAACAATGACGAACCCACATGACATTCTGACTAGAGTTCTCGGCATTACTTACAGCTTCCTCTCACTTCTCGAAACATGTATCAGAAACTTCTTTTCGAGGGAGTGAGATCATCTCTTGTATGATGGTCAACAAATTGGAGACGTCTCGTTCTAAAGCTCTGTAGTTTCTGGAAGTATCAACAAAGAAGTGTCCAAAATTCTTCTATATCCTCGTATATAACTCGGCATAAGTGGGTAGAACAGTGAAAACCCCAACATGCAAGTACCCGGGAAGAGTCCTGCTCGAGCCAAAGTCAACATCAATGCCTGCACCGGGATATTCAGTTGAAGCACTACCCTCAACGAGCATGCAAGCAGAGGTATTCTCATGATTTTCATTATGGGAGAGTGAATTATCTACATCGGTATCAACGGTAATTTTCCCTTACTAGTGACTCAACTCTCTGATTTTGATCATTCTCCCTCTTAAAGTAGAGAGGATATGGGAAAATTGAGTCAGAACGTCTCAATCATAAAATTCTTGAGCATGAACCATAAAACTTGTCATACATACTCATAAACATCATATATATTCATCACAAAGTATTATTCAATGGATTATGTGAGTTGGAACAATCCAAGACGTTTTACAAAAAATATCTCAGAAGCAATTTTCACTACCTCTCGGAAACTCTGAATCTGACAACAATTAGTGATGAAACTGGGCTTGATTCTTATATCAAAAGTTTCATACTGGAGTCTACTATAAAGTGTTAAAAGTAAACATCAATCGGACAAGTGAGCTAAGAGTTATGGAAAAAACAGCTAGTGGAGTCAAGTCTGAAAACTGTCAGGATTTTCTTGGATAATTCTTGAATTCTAATGTTCGGTCGTTTTGACGCCCCAAACAAGCTCAAAACCTGGATTTCTTCCAATTGAGTTTTGGAAAAAAAAATTCTAATAAGGATATTGGGGTCAATCATCCAAAACGGAGGTCGTATGAATATTTTATGGCATTTTCCCCAAGCACTATACTTTTAAAATTTTCTGACGACAAAAATCTACGAATGTTTTACAAAATTCAAGCATAGTCATACTTGTATGAGAAATTTAAAGGGTCTATATGGCTTATTACTATTACAAGAAAAGTAAAACTTATTTGAGAAGGATCTAAGCTAGCGGAAGAGTCCAGCACCACTTCACTCTCAGTGTTTACTTCATTATCAATAGAGTCAAGTTTAGATTCTTCATGGATTTCTTCCGTAGAGATGTTTCTTCAAGTTCTTCCTTACTCGACTCGTGTTCACCTTCCATGATCATGGTATCTCCCGAAGCCTCATCAAAGTCAACACAAGTACGTGTGCTCATATGCTACACCAAGACGACAAAGTATATTATAATTTGAAAATACACAAGAATTGAGAATAACAAGTGGAACAATTACGTTCTTGCGAGGGCCGATATTACTTCCAAGAAGAATCATCCTTGGTTCTTACCTTACAGGATGGGGACTATTGGAAGCAACAAAAGCAACGTCTACCTGATGACAAACGACACGAGTCTGGCGGAAAGAATGAAAGATAAGAATCATAAAAGTCCCGACTCTAGAATTGAGAAGTCATAGAAAATATTGTTACCTCCTGAGTCGCATCAATAACTAGCTTCCATTTGGCCTTAGATGAACTCTGCAAGTTGGGATTTTAAGCCTTGTTCCTTTGGAAAAGCGTCACCCATCATTGGAGATCCCGAGAGAAATTCTATGAAGCGTCTCCTCTTATCATTCCAGAAGCGTGCATACATGGATAATATCAAAGGGTTCCTACCCCGAATGAAGAAAGGAATGCTTATTCCCTCTGCAAGACAAACATCCAAATTCTTCTTTAATTTTCTAATGGACGGAGATACACTGTGACTATGAGGTACTTCTTAGTCAAAAATCATCTGACGAGTCGCAGGATCGATGTTGTATGCTTACACTGAATAACCTTCTGAACGAAGAGCAAGGATATAACCTGGAGTGGAGTCGTTCATGGATGCATTTTTTCTAGGAGAAAAGGTGTTAGCTTGCCTCTTTGGACCTGACCAGAGAACCCCCTCGACCTCTCCAGAAAAAGTAGTTGATATAAGTATATGCCCGTGCTCAGAATCCCAAGGCCTGAAGTTCACCTCACTCTGGACATCTATTAAATCAGTTAAATCTAAAGAGGTAATACTTCTTCTATACTAGTGACGGATCGTTGCATATTCAATGGCTCCCTGCAAGTTCAGAGGTTTTGACAAACGTGGGAAAGTGCTCATATAACCAAGCTTGGACAAACGTGGTATGAATGTAAGAATTAATCTTCATGAACCCGTTCGAAGTTTTCATGTCACGAGCCAATGAATCTAACTGAGATTACAAAGAGCCAAGGAACAATTTACCAAGAGGGAGACATTTACCACCAGCAAGTGTTACTGCCAGAGGAATAACTGGGAGCTTCAATCTTCCAACGGGGAAGTTTTTAAATACATCTCTAGATAACCAAAGTGTCAGAAACGCCGCAATGGTCAAAGGGTAAATAAGAGTGGGATCATCCGCATCGGCTTTACCATTCCACCAATGATCGATCCAATTCGCATAATATGCAGCAATTTGACCCCTACCCTGTTGGATTTCTTCTATCTTCCTAACTAGAGCCGTGATCATTTGTTTCTCTGTAGCAGAATTTTCGACAGGAAGAGTTCCAGAAATTGGAAGCTGCAACAAACTAAATACGTCCTCCGGAGTAACTGTTAGTTCTCCCCATGCGCATATAACAGTATGAGTTGATTCACACCAACGTGAAGCAAAGGTTAAAAGACCTTCAACATCCTTGAAGGCCTGCAGATGATTAGACACTCTTACAGCATGAAATATTCCAGCATCTTTCAAAACCTTAACCACTGAAGAGTCGCTCAAACTCACTTTGTACCAGCTCATACACTTTTTCATAGGGACTTGATGTGTCTTGAACGCGACAGAAGAAGATACATAATCTCCTCTCTGCAAACAAAGTCTTGGGACAGCCTCAGGAACAACACTTTGAGGGACAACATACTTCTCAGATTTGGGGATAAAGTTACCAATAAAACCAGAAGGTATGACAAGCTCTTCAGAAATATATTTCTGAAACCTATCACGAATATGAGGTACTCTCTCAAGAAATATAGTATCTGAAACTTCTTATTTATTTTGTCCAGAAGATGTTCCAACATCATTATCATGCTCATTAGTCATCTGCAATGCATTCAAGTTCTTCCTATATCAAAAGAAGATTGAAACCCTAGTTTGCGAAAAGTTGATGGCTTTCAAAAAAATATAATTATAGTTGGAATATCATAAAAAAAATAAAAAACTAGTGTTTGCAAAGAAAATCCATAATACCGTTAAAGAAATAGAAAAAGGAGCAGATGCTTACCTTTTTGGTTTGACCGTCCATGGCGCTTACTCAAGATCAAGTTCCCAAACTTGCTGATGCCGCAACCTTGAAGGACATGATCAGTTTTTGTCACGCCTATTACTAGCAAAAAGAAGAAGTGGGAAAAGAGGAGGTGGCGTAAAAAACAAGGGGGGAGGCAAATTTATAGGCGCTAAACTTGAAGAGTCCTTGTCCAACTGGGAAACCTAAAAGAAAAGGAGAAAAAAGTGGCGCCAATTACCTTCCTTTTTGTCCACGGCCACGCCTGCCTTTTTCCTACGGTGAAATTGATCCTCCTAGCAGGAACAAAGGCATTTTCTATCCCCAGACAAACTCTACGTTAAGGGGTGCATATCTCGATATTCAAGAAGCTAAGTATACCTTCTTCTACTCTTAAAATGTAAATTATGCACATATTATTATTGAAAGCATATTGTCACTATCTAGTGCTTACTGCGGAACATTATTGTTCCTCACTAAGAAGGGGACCTAATGTAGATGGTGAGTTTTTGACAAGGGCTAGAATTATAAAATTGCCCTATGCTAAGCAAAAGGGGTATAAAAACATATGTTCGTATTTTATGCGCATATGCTTAACTCTAAAATACATAATTTGAATATCAATTTCTTATGCTTTTCTTACCTATTTTCCTTGTATTTTTGGTATATTATTTTTTTTTTTGAGTTTTATAGGTCTTTTAGAGTCACATGAAACAAAAGAAGAGAAATAGAGGCTCAAAGCATTGTTTGGAGCCATTGGGTATTGATGGGTGCAAATCTAGCGACCACGCAAGTCTCTAATGCCTCAAAACATCGAATTACTAGGGGGAATCCAGGTTTACTAAGCAATACAAAGAATTACTGGGGGAGGTATCCTATTCTATAGAAATGTACTATATGGATTATTGGGAAGACAAGTAGGGGTGCTTATATTCTCCTTATTTATTAACCTAAATCTTAGGTCGAGAAGTTGGGTCATCTCCTTTTTTTTTCTCTTACGCCGACAGTGAATAGCTCTGGTAAGTGAGGTAGTGAGATCAAGTGGCTACTGTCTAGAATGGTTTGCTATGAATTTTGATGCCAAGAGAATAGCAAACAAAAGTTAAAAATATTTTGGTTCACCGCCGTTGATTAAACAAGAAAAAGAAAAAGAACTTGTAATGGGTTTTTTGTTGAGTTTGGTTGGGTAAGATTTTGGTCGTGAACTGAGATTTGGAAGAAGAGTTCTCTGCAATGATGGGTTCTTGTAAAACAGCAAAGGGAGCCATGGTTCTGTCGTGAACTGACAATTTGGTGGATGTTTATTTGAATGGTTGATTGATTAGATCATGTTTTGGTCTTACTAAATTCGTGGGCTTCCTTTTTGAGCTGATTTTGGACAAAGAGTTTTGTTTGGGCGTGACCTATTTTTGGGAACTAAAAAGTTAGGGTTTGATTAGGAAAGGGCTATATTCTAATAAGTTTTCTACAAAGGAGAAAGCTATAAAAAGGCAATTTCAACAAGAGAGGGAGATATCTAGGTTTTTCACCTAGTTCTCTTCTCACATGTTCTACTTATTTTTGTAGGTTTGCACGGGGAAGATTTCTCACGTCTAGGATTTGCAATTTCTTTTCTTCTTCAATTGTGTAAACTCCAATTTATGAGTACTTAATTTTATTTTTTGTTAGGGAATAGTTATATTTCATAATACATGATTCTTTGTTTAATGAATTAGTTTTGACTCAATATTATCGATTATGATTCATTATAAATATTTAATTGATTGATATTTTGTTTAGTTAAGTTGCAAATTGACTGAACTCACATATCTAAAGCTAAATTTAGGGTTTATTATATGTAAAAGTGATACTCCTTGAATAAAGTAGCATAGTGTAGTTATTGCTTGTAGCGATAAATCCAGTAGTCGCATGTGAATCATGACCTTTGTTAAATTGAATAAGTGCTCTTTCCACGTTCAATTGCATTGATTATCCAAATTTCATGAATCTTAATGCTCCTCGGGAATAAAACTTGATTAGTGCTTTTTACACGTTAGGTTGTTCTCTTGGTAAAATTCATATTCGCATCTTTTAATGTATTTGTTGATGACTTGAGGAAATTTGTGGGATATTCTTGCGATTTCTAGGGATTTTGATAAAACGAGATTAAATATCAATTCTAATTATTAGTACAAGAAAATGTTTTGTGAATCAAAATGAAACCTTGATCAATATTCTCAACTCTTTGATTCTTTTCTACAATTTCTTAGCTTTCTACAAGACCTCCTCGTGGGAACGATCCTTTCTTACCCTTACTTCATAATAAATCATAAGTAGTGAGAAAATGAATAATAATTTTAATGTGTAAACGACCACATCAAATTTTGGTGTCGCTGCCGGGGAGGCAGTGGATTGTTATTTTTTTTTAATTTTTTTTTTTTTAGTTTTTTTTTTAGTTTTATTTTTATTTATAATTTTTATTTTATTTTTGATTCTAACTTAATTTTTAGAATCTTATTTCAGGTACTTATTTTTCATGGAAGGAGCATATTACAACAATCATTACGTTTTTCGACCTCAACAACCCTATGACAATTTCCAACCATACGAGGAATATAATTACAACCAATACTTTTGTTATGACCAATATTCCACATACCATTTTGATTATTCTCATACATGCCAACCTTCTTATGGTGGTATGTAAGTGAACAATTACAAGGAGGGAAAGATAATTATGCTTGTGATAGTTTAGCTAAATCTACTTTTTATCGTATTTATGATCATCCACTCATTCAACGAGAGGAGACAAGGTTTAGAAACTCTACCAAGAGTGATGGTGTAAGACTATCAAGTTTGAGAGAAATTGATAGAAGGTTTGAGAAATTGATAGATGAAGGGGCATCATGTGCAGAAATTATAGAAGCTAAAAGATCCTTGAGAAAGAAACATGAGCGACGTTATTCTATGGGATACGATGATGATTTTAAACCTTTCGAAAATCCTTACACCAATGATGAAGTTATTCCAACTCATAATCTGATTTTTGATGATAATTGTGTAGTTAACTCAACTCTTGATCTTAATAATGATCATTCACTCATTCAAATGGAAGAGTTATGTGCAAGAGATTTTACTGTAGTTAATAGTGGAAAGCGTGTGAATATAAGAAAACTTACTCAGAAACTATACAAGTTGGATGATGATGGAGCCCCGAAAGATCTTCTTGAAGAAATTAGTAGGACTATAAGTATGGAATTCAAACAACGTTCTGATAAAGGTTGGGAAACCAATGAAGATTCTTATTACGGTGAGTCTGAAAACGAAGATGTTGAACAAGACCAATCTTTGGGGATATGTGATGACACTAGTGTAGCTTTCTCAAGCCTTGATCTTAATTATGATCAAACACTCATTCAAAAGGTAAATCTTGAAGACGATGCAATGAGTGTTATAAAAAAATTCCTTGTGGCGAGATTTGAATATGCAACCAAGTATGAGTCTTACAACCAAGAGGGGTATGTTGAGAATGGAACCGAACTGAGTAATATCGTGGAAGACCTAATTGATTTTATAAGGATAATGTTGATGCCGAGATTTGTGAGGCGGAAACTAATGACGAACGGTTAGAAAGTTTGATAGAGGACCACAGTACACAAGAGGTAAGTAAATCGTTAGAAATTTTTAAGAAAGTGATAAGTGCATATTTTACATATTTAGAAATTGTATATTACATTTGTTTTTGTTTTAAAGAACTGAAATGGTACTTAATTGTGCAACTAAAGAAGTGCTACAAGTGAAGAAGGGACAAATACCAAGTGTAAGAACCATAAAGTGCCTGCACACATAAGAACCATAAAGTGTGTCTTTTGAATGTCAATTTCATAAAACCCCATTGGTGAGGCAGAATGCTTATTCGATCGCTCTCGAAGCTGAATTCTTTCATATTGTGGTTTACTCCTAACTCAAGAGTTAAGCATGAGAATAATGTTCCTTGGCATTTCTAACTTCTTATTATTAGTGTGCAGAAATTTTATGTCCTCATAGCTCTTTGGATGCTTGTGACTTTAAAGTTGGAGTAGGTTTTGTGGGTATACCTTTTGTAAACCCTCACGAGACTATAACTCGTCCACTAGGGATACCAAGGGGTTTAAATGCTTGTTACACATGCTAAGTGTAACCGTGTCCTCAACGAAAGGGATTTGTTATATTTTAGGTTAGTTTAGGATATATAGTTTGCTCAAGGACTAGGAAAAGCTAAGTGTGGGGGAATTTGATAAGTGCATATTTTACATATTTAGAATGTCAATTTCATACACTTATTTGATATATTTCTTATGAATTATTGTATATTATGTTTGTTTTTGTTTATTTGTCTTTTATTAGGTGGAATCGTCCAAAAGAACTGAACTGGTACTTAATTGTGCAACTAAAGAATTGCTACAAGTGAATAAGACCAAGTTTAACTTGTACAAATCCATTACTTATTGTCATAATCACGTAGAGAACGAAGAAACGAAGCTAAATGTGAAAGAATGAAGTCATTCCGACTTCGTATGAGAAATTAATAAGCAAAACAAAAACTAAGGGCAAATTGGTCATTTATATGGCAACTGTTATTGGCAACCCACCGTTCGTTAAGAGGCAACCAAGTTTCAAAGGAAATGCTAATCACAGTCGGGTCTTCTACTTGGGGGAACTTAAATTCAAATTTTTTTAAAGGCACCAGCATAATTGATCAGGGCATCCATCATCTTCTCCCACTTCTCACATCATGAATTAGGGCTTTTCACGTTGCTGCCACTAATGGGTTTTTGGTTGGATCTGTCGAGGAGAGAATGATTGGGTTTGCTGCCATTGAATAGCTGATTGCAATGACAAGATGAGAAGATTGATAATGGGGCTCGAGACTGTGGATGGTGATTGATCGAGTAGCAGCAGTGATGGCTCGATGATGTTGGCAGTTAATGGCTTCACAGCAACAGTTTCGCTGGTATTTGGTGGTGAGAGATGGGAGCAGTTGATGGTGTTTATAGTTGATAGCTTTATAAAATGGTATTGGCAGTTCGAACCTGTGATCATTGATCATGATGATCAAGATGACAGCTGATGATCATCTCGGTAGTTAAGTGAGACCGTTGCTGCGATCATTGTTGTGTGCTGTGAGTTGGGGGTATGAGATAGTTCGTGAATGATTATTAGAAGCAGTAAATAACGATGCGAAACATGGATGTTGGGTTTTTGTTGCTGCCATGAATTCCAGAGAGAGAGATTGAACTTAATGGATTGTGAAGTTGAGTTTGAGAAGAAATAGGAGAGGTTCGAGTTTGGTAAGAGTTTGAGTGAAACACGATTTTGAACGGAGACAAGTCAGGTAATTGTGGAACTGACAAGGGCGTGGGTGAGATATTTATGGAAAGAAATAAAGAGAAGGCAGATGTATTCCATGTACAGTCCGATAGTTTTGTTTGTAGGTGGATGTTAATACTTATCGAGAAGAATTCTATTCAAGTGGAAACTCTAATAGAGGCGGTGATTAAACCTCTATAAACAGAGGTTGTGAACTTTAACTTGGAACATACCGAAACACAGGGAAGCAAAAAGAAAAGAAGAAGAAGAGAGAATTGGAGACGGTGGAACTGCGACGATTCTTTTCGGTTTAATTTTATTTTTTTTATTTAATTTTCAAATACTTTATAGCTATGTCTAAGTAATTTATTCTTTAATTAGGGATGATTTTAAGGTCCTCAATAGTAAAATCTTAATTTTATAAATCAAGTTTGTTTTCAGTTTTAATTTTATTGTTGATTATATCTATTATTTTTATTGTCTAAGAATATTGATGGTTATTTAAAGTGATCAATTAAATCAATCTGTTAGTAGTTCTTTCACTAGTTCTGAGTTGTGTGATACGTGTAATTGTCACCCAACTCTTAACACAAGTAGTACATCGCAAGAACTGACAGAGGGATTCTGTTAAGCAATTGTGTATAGAGATAACACTAGTAAGCGGGCCGAGCTTATGCGTTTGATGCTAGGATAAACCTAATTCATAAAGTGTTTTATAAAGCGTTCACTAATTTACACCCTGAGAGCTTATTGTTGGTGGGTTAGTTGGATAGAATCTGGTAGTTGAGCACTTCTGTATCTAGTGAAATAAGAAATTCCGGGGGTACCAGAGTTTATTGTTTTTCAACGGTTGGTAACAATATAAATTCAACAAGAAATAAACTTGTATTGTCTGTGCCAATTGCCATTTAGCTAATAAGCCTCTGGATATTGAGGTTCCATGATTAAGTTTTGGTTCAGTGACGGCGAAAGATTCCTTAGTCATTTTTCTTCTCATTGTTTGAAATAAATTCTTATTATTCGCTTTTTATTATTCACTTTTGTTCAAAATCTAAAAACCCCATTTTTTGGTTACTTTATAACAACTAGAAACTCACTGCTCTCCATGGGAATGAACTCCTTGTCATATATTACCAGTTAATTTTTTAAAGAAGTAAATTAATTTGTTGTATAAACGACGCGCATCAGAAAGACGAAGATCCCATAATATAAGAGAATTTGGAAGGTATGACTAAAGCTTTGACTATTGATCCTTTTCCTTTACCTCGTTTTGGCTTGAATGTATGTGCTTCGGAAGTATTGTTGGATTACTTTGCTTTTAAATATCCCAGGTTAGCAAAGAGGAACCTATATAAGTTCCCGAATTTTATGTTCTCTATTCACTTTCAAGTGTAGAAAGGACTAAATGTGGGGGAAACTTATATTGGGCGGTAGCTTCAATTCTGTTTTCTTATACTCATATTCTTATGAAGTTATTGTTAGAATTGCAGATTTTTCTATGGATGGATCTTCAAGTTTTCAGATTGTTGGCCTACGGTCGATTAGAGAGTCGGGCTGACGACTTTAAACCAAGCGCTGCATGGGACGCAACCCACTGGTTTAGTGTTGCTTTTACTTTTTCTTGCTTTTTCTGAATTTTCATATCATTATAGGATTTCCCACCTTGATTTTACATTGGAGGAGTCAATTTACATTGGAGACAATGTAAAGTTTAAGTGTGGGGGAGTAGTTAAGCATATAGAATTCTTAAGTATTCACTTTAGGTAGAAAATTTTCAACTTTTTTGTAACTATTTGCATCAAATCTCCAACTTTTAGATATTTTAGAGTCACTTAGTGTACTTATAGCTACGTTCACATACGGATTTCTTACCGAAATAATTGAACTTAGAAGTATTAGATAACCAAATCCGGGTTTCTTAATTGTTGAGTGGAAATAGCTGATAAAAAGTGACTTAAACTGCCAGTGGCAAACTAGGTGCAGAAAGAATACAGTATTAGAGAAGCTTATTATTCATTACCCATATATGAGTGAGGCACCAGACCTTCAATTCTTTGTAACCTGTCTAAATTGTCTGTTTAGAGTGTTTCATCTGCGCAAATTCCGGGTATAATGATGAGCTACCCAACCTCGCACTAATTTCAGCACTACTTTTTGATCTCTTGAGTGCTAATTCTATGAATCATGAGAGTGACATCAGAATTGCGAAAAAAAACCTTACCTTGTAGTTTGATTTGCAGTTGGCACCATTCTCTCTCTCGACAACAACAGGTCCATAGAAACACCATTATCATCAACAAGCGGAACGTTACAAATTTGAAGAAGTTGAAGACGTTCAAGGTTTACAAGCAATGTTACAAGAGAAAAATTCAGATTCAAAGTGAAGTTCTAACATAACGATAAATTGTCTAGTTATGCGTTTAATAGAAATTGAGTCACTTGTCTCCCCTAGCTTGTCGTGTTTGATTGCATTTATTACTCTGCATGATCAGTATTTGTGTAAATGTCGAGATTAATCTCTAGTTGGGGATTACCATTAGACATTACGCCAGATCCCCGTGAATATATTTCTTGCCTCAAATCCTATAAACATGTAACTGGGATAGTTCATCTTTTTCTATTTAAAGTGTTTAAAGTTGTATGTTCCTATCTTTGTCGTGTCATAATGATATATGTATGCTACTTGAATCATTTGTACCAGCATAATTTTTTCTCACATGGGCAATTGTGTTTTACTTGTTAAGCTAGAATCATATGATTTCCAACACCCCTCGTGTACCAGGTCAGAATGTACAAAGCAACTGAAAGGACTTGTGTGCTTCATAAAATGTATATGTATAATCTCCACTGAGCTTCATCTTGATGATTGTCTTATTCTAATCGAGTAGGATCCAGAGGCATGCTTTGTATTTTATAATTAGTTTATTGAAACATCCAGCATCTAAGCTAAAGCTTATTTGTATATTGACATTTGCGCTACAAAAATATACGTCATTTAGTCGCATGTGTAGACGTCACTTCATTTTTACAAAGTATCAAAATCATCTTGTCTAGAATTTTACAGTTGACTACCACATTGAAATATGGTCGAGAGAACGACATCACCCCTGCCTAAGACCCCAAAAAAAAGGAAGGAAAATATTATCCCTTGAGTATTGACTTTTGTAACACATCAACAAAGAGGGTGGCAATGTGCATCTCGCCCCTTGTCCAAACAAGTGCCAATGGTCATAAAAGCGGCAAATGGAAAAGCGTCATTGTTCGACCAAGCCAACACCCAACACCAATGGTCACAAGAACGGAAGAGGGGAAAACACCCATGTTCGACCAAGCCAACACCCATTAATGACAGCGGCGATGGGAACGACTTAAGTGGCCTCCATCCCAGTCCATCTCATTATGATTGTGGCAGTGGGAACGGCTTACGCGGCCTTCATCCCAGTCCAAAACATCTTAAAAAAATGGTCGCAAGAGCGACAGATGGCAAAGCGCCCTGCTCGACCAAGCTAACACCCAACACCAATGGCCACAAGATCGGAAGAGGGAAAAACTCCCTTGTTCTACGAATCCAACACCCATTAATAACTGCGGCGGTGGTAACGACTTAAATGACCTCTATCCCAGTCTATCTAATTATGACTGCGACGGTGGGAACGGCTTAGGCGGCCCCCATCCCGGTCCAAAACATTAAACAAAATGGTGACAAGAACGGCAGAGGGAAAAGTTCCCATGTTCGACCAAGCCAACACCCAACACAAACGGTCACAAGAGCGGTAGAGGGAAAACATCCTTGTTCGACCAAGTCAACACCCATTAATGAGTACGGCGGTGGGAACGGCTTAAGTGGCCTCCATCCTAGTCCATCTAATTATTACTGTGGCGGTGGGAACGGCTTAGGCGGCCTATATCCCAGTCTAAAACATGTAAACAATATAGTCGCAAGAGCGGTAGAGGGCAAAACGCCTCTTTTCGACCAAGCCAATACCCAACACCAATGGTCACAAGAACGATAAAGGGTAAAGCGCCCGTGTTCAACTAACCCAACACCAATGACTGCATCGGTGAGAACGGCTTAAGCGGCCTCCATCAATTCTAGATAATTGTGACTGTGGCGGTAGGAACGGCTCAAGCGGCCTTCATCTTCGTCCATACAATTATGAATGCAGCAGCGGGAATGGCTTAAGAGGCCTCTATTCCAGTCTAGATAATTATATGCTCCTTACACAGAGAAGTCAGAGTCGGCCTCGATACAGAGCGAGGTATGAAATGAGCCGGCCTCGATGACGAGCGAGATATGAAATGAGTCGGCCTCGATGCCAAGTGAGATATGAAAGAAGCCCGATCCTTCTGTTTCGAATAAAGAGATACTTCTTCCGCAAAAGTTAAAATTATCATGCGTTCCTTCCACCGAGAAGTCAGAGCCGCTCCTTATAATACGCTTCTTCCACAGAGAAGTCAGAGCAGTTCATTCCAAAGAGAAGTAAGAGCTACTCTTTCCATAGTGAAGCCAGAGTCGCTCTTTCCACATAAGTAAGAGTTATTGTGCGCTCCTTCAACGGATAAGTAAGAGGCGATCCTTTCATAAAGAATCCAGAGTCGCTCCTTCCCCAGAGAAGTTAGACCTGAGTTATCTTACACTCGTTCCAAAAAGAACTCAGAGTCGCTCCTTCCATAATGAATTTAGATCTACCCCTTCGACAGAGAAGTAGAGCTACACTCAATTATGCTACTCTCCTCCTCAAAAAAAATAAAAAAAATAAAAAAGGGAAAGGCGAGCGGACTAGTAATACAAGTTCAAATGGAAAATAGCAAAATTCAAAGGACTCAAAGTGGTTTTATAATAAAACGTCTGTAGTCATACGCCGAGTTCACAACACTTCATGCAAAAATACATAAACACTCATCGTGCATAACATCAACGCTTTACGAACTAAGTAAATACTTTATACATTTGATAAAGCGAGATTATTACTAACCAAGATTGAAACCCAATTGGAATATTAAAATAATTTCATTTATACATACCTTTAAATCATTAGCACCAACTGCTCCTTATAAACTTCTCAACACTGAAAACTGAATGCCAAACCATTCCTCGGAAGTTGAAAACCCAAATTAACTTGGGATAACATGATAGCGCGTTACCACCACCCATTTTCTCAACCTTTAACTTGTATGCCAAAGCGCTTCAAAGGGAATGGGTAATAAGCAATATCCAACACACCTTTTCTCAAAATAATTTTCTGTATTACGAACTATCTGGTGTTTAACTCATTCGCGTAGCGGGTAATACCCTTCGACTAATACAAGGATATAAGCCTATAACGGTTAGTGTTAACACCAAATACAACTTATGAGCCTTAACACAAAAACTCGGTGCGTCAACACTAGATAAAATATGATTCGATCGCTAAACCCATGAGAATCACCTTTAACATCACTATAATTAGTACAATTGCCCTCCAGGCCATGACCTACATAGTCAAAGAGTCAGACATTTGAAAACGCGTTCCACAAAATCGGATTCAACTAGAAGCGAGAAAACTCATGATTTTAGAAAAAAAAAGAGTGTAACCCTATTAGCGTCCTCATTTACAGCTGAACGCTATGACGGTTGCTCACCAATTTTCTTCTCACATGTAAAGTCGCCCTCTTATTGGACATCATATCATACATCATGTACCCTCACATGACGTATGTGAGTACGTTAAACATTAAATCAACCGGGCATGATTAAATCGAACTGATGCAAAATTAATTTGCTTTGATTCATATGGACTATATTATAGAACCGTTAATTCTATCAGAGTTTTTCGCCTTTATCACATATTGTGCTAAGGATACTCCGCTCCTACTTACGTAAATCTAGTTACTTCGTATTTCAATGATATAAATGCCTTGAATAAATTTTATCAACTGGTATGACTGTTGATGAGACTACGCCTCATTAACAGTCAGGGGACTAATATTGATATATGAAAAGTCACTACTTGGGCCAGAAGGTCATTACGTGATTTGTAAGCCCAAGTCCACAAGAGGACTGGGGACTTGAGAAATCGACCCAGTCCGAAAAGGGGTTTGTTCCGAACCTAAACATAAATCCAAGGGTAATAAAGAGAATGAGGAGATCAAGGGGGGAAAAGGTTGCTGACAAAGAAGTCAAGGTTATCTTATTAAGGAACAAATGGCAGTTTTGTAATAAAGTAGGAGGAAAACATGTATCTTAAGAAGGAAATAAAAGGAAGTCTATAAAAGGGAAAGGAAATGGCACTTGGAATGGGGTTTTTCTTTCTCTTCTCTATGGAATTGTGTCTGTTGTGGATAGGACTAGGCACTCACAATACATTCTCGCTTTACCCCTAAAACAGTAATGATGTCCTAATGTTGATGGTGGATTTTTGACATGGGATAAAATTATAACATTGTTTTTCGCCTAGTTGTAGAAGCATGAAATAAATATGTATAAATCCCTGACCCGACATCAGAATTATGAATACATACTGCTATCTTACATTCCAAAAGAGAATTGAGAATGTGTATTCAGCTCGTAGCTAAATTAGCATTATAGCTCTTTTATATATGTATGCGCCTTTGAAATTTCAGGGCTTTACCCGGATAAACCCTTGTTTTTTCATGTGCGCTCATGCAAATTATCTGTATTAATCAAAATACGTTAATGATACAAAATTACGAACATTCAGAATAAAGGTTATGCCATATCAGAATAAAAATGTTAGTTAGATGCATACCATCTAATTGCAGAGTCGCATCAAGCATTATCTCAAGTTGTAAACTTCCACGACTGAATCCCTTTTGAATGTTCTGTATGCATTGCATAAAAGTTAAGCATAATGCTAGCATTAAAATCTCATGTGACTGAGAAACTCTAAACATGCCATAAATATGGCGACGACGTTAATGAATGCCAAAGCTAGTGGTGCATAGGAAATAACCATGGCATTAGCAAGTGCCAGCCTTAGCGAACCCTAGCCACTCTCTCAACACCAATGAGTAGCACACACATGTGCCAAAAGGCTAGGGAAAATCCAAAAAACTAACAAAGCACGCCAAACAAGCACTAGCAGTGCTAGTGGTAGCGCTTGAAACAACTAGCATCAACGCTAGGGCCTACACTGCCGCAGCGCTAGCACTAGTGCCTAGCGCTACCAACATCGCTAAGATGAAGCGCTAATACTAGCGTCCATCCCCTTTCTTTCTCCTTTACGCGTCTTCTCGCCCTTCACGCTTGCACCTATGCTCGTGTCAGCCTTGCCCCTTGTTATTAGCGCTAATGCTAGGACATTATCATATTGTGTTGACACAAACTTATCGAGAGTATTATATTACAATAAACTCACATGTTTTGAGTTCATGACTCCACTAACTCTACGAGAAATCAAAACAATTACATAGGGGTATTCTTCATGGGGTTTTGGTCTGGTGGTTATAGCTACATGGGGTGTGGCAACACCCTATGATAAGAAAGTTACAAAGTAGTGGTAAGGCTGAAGCAGTTAATGGAGTAATAGTTTCCCGAAGATTCCAGGGCGGTTATACCATTATTCCCAAGAACTCCACCTCTCCATCTCTTTCACTACCTCCACTACTTTACAAAGAGAAGTATGTGCTACCAACTATTATAAATAGGCTACTTAGCCCATTTCAGAAACAGAACAAGCTTACCATTCTCATAAGCTCTGTTATTTTTTCAAATAGTTCTACAACTCTACGCAGAATTCATCACACTTATTTCCTTCAACTTTATTTTCTTCCCTCCCCTAAGATCAACCCATTTTCTCTCTTTGTGACCTAAGCAAGACGGAATGACTACTATCGTGGTTTAGGCTTGTCTTGTACAATTTTGATTTCCGAATCTAAAAAAAGTACTTCAACAGTACATTGTTTTTCCTAGAATCAATTTTTAGGTACTAATAATTGGCGACGACAGTGGGATATCAATCTCTCGGTCACGAATCCAATTCTTCAACCATCTGAAAATCAATTCTTCAATCATCTAAGAAAATAGTGGAGCTTAGGTTGGGTTCGGCAACTAATCCCAATTCAAATTCAACAACCGCTCATAACTCCGGCAATACTAGTGGCTTAAATCCATATATCATTCCTCAAAACATCACCGCTAAAAATACCAAGACTCCTCTCCGTAACACTAAAGGTGTCAAAAACAAGGAGCAGACATCACCAACCATATATGATTTGATGAAGCAGCAAGAAACCTTGGTTGAAAGTTAATTAGCCATGGCCACTACCAAGAAGGAAGTTCTTACCTTTCTCAATACTTTGACGAAGCAATTATCACCAGGGCAACATTATCATCAAACGGAGAAAGCTAAGAACATAACCATCGGTGAAGCCAAACACGTCAAAAGCTAATGCCCAAGAAGATGATGAAGTACAGATCATCACCGACCGTGTACCAAAAAAGAGTCAACAGCAACAAAACTTTGTCACTCGCGAAGACTTGGAAAGGCTTCTACAAAATCGTGGAAAGGAAGATTTATCTTCATTCCATCAACACCAACCCCCTTACCCAGCAGAAATTCAGAGGATTGCACTTCCAAACGGGTATTCGTCTCCTCCATTCTCATTGTACGATGGCACCGAAAAAGCTCGAAAACATATTTCTTGATTCTTAGATTCATTAGGAGTGCATGAATATAATCAAGTGTTACGGCTCAAAAAATTCTCCAAATCTTTTACGAGAAGAGCTTATATTTGGTATAAACCTCGCTTCGAACAACATCTCTAGTTGGTCTCATATGGTCAACGTTTTTTATAAAAAGTATTTCTTTGTCTCTGAAGAAATCACTCTTTCGGATCTGGGAAGAATTTCCAGAGAAACAACGAGCATCCCAGTGAATACATAAAGAGGTTCAGGACACAAGCTCTCGATTTCCATGCCCATAACGTGACTGAGCAACAATTGGTGGAGCTTTGTATTAATAGTATGATTCCTGTTTATCGTGCCTTATTAAAAAAAATTACGATTTCAAATCTTCTCTGAGCTACATGAGGCCGCCAAGAGATCAGCAACAATTTCTTCATCCTTGTTGGAAAGGACAAGACCCGCCAGAGAAGAAAGTCATGGAGACACCCGTGGAAGTAGACGGCTGGTGAAAAAACAACATTCTACCTAACATTCCTTAGGTGTTGTCACTGACGAAGGGGCCAAGAGAAAAGCAGCACCTCAATCGGCACTTCTAGCACTTCGGTTTTCAAGACCAATTCAGGCTAAGCGTACTGCGTCAACCCCGGAAACAACGCCAACACCAGTTCAAGGACAAGGCTTAGTCAAGACTCCGCGTCAGACACAACAAACCAAGACAAATACAACAATCCCAAAATTCATATTCCCTATGGAGGAGGTCCTCGAACTGCTGGAATTATGGGTACAAAACGGTGCTATCAAGTTACCACATGTGCGACATCCACCCACTGAAGGGGACATGTCAAATCCAAAATATTGTCAGTTCAATAGGTTTGTCAACCATCCCACCAGTGAATGCAACGGTTTAAGGAGTATCTTCATAGAAAAGATCGACTTACGAGAGCTATGCTTGGGGACTGAAGGTTTCCACGAAGATCCCCTCTCTGTCAGGAGCTTTACTTTCTCTGGGGATTCCGTTAAATAGAAATGTTGAATCCATGATGGAGCGCATATGTGAACTTCTTTACATATCGAAGGCACAACGTGATACGGGCATAATTTATATATATTTACCACCTTATTTATATTTGTTAGTACTTGATTTTGTACTAATTTTAATATTTTGTTGTTTTTATAGACGATACACCGAAAACCCGAAGTTACGAATAAATACGTTTATATGGGCTAAAATTGCTTAACGGGCGTAGTTCTTGGAGTTGGCTAAGACTTATGTCTTGTTGGTACCTGGCGTGAGTAAAGAGGAGGTTACAAGTCTAGGTGGTGTTGTTTTGATCGAGACAAAGAAAATATGTGAAGCATGGGACATTGGTTGATGTTGGTCGTGGCTAGGTGGCAGTATGGAAAGTTTTGAGATGGTCGGTGATTGGCAGTGAAGTGTTGTGGCTGATTGAGTAAAGTGGGGACAAACTTCTTATACTGTCAGGTAGTGGGGCAGTTAGAAAGTGTGAGGAGGTGACGTGGTTGAGGTGGTCTTATGTTGGTTGGGTATGTGGTCCATATGAGTTAGTTAGTGGAGGCACGACATTGGGTGTATTAGTGAAGGGTGGCTATAGGCAGAAAAGGTGTGGGGTCTGTTGAGAACTAGGTTGATTTGAGTTGGACGTGGGATTAAAAAGAATAGATTTTCACGTGAAAAATAATATATTGGAGTTGGCGTGAGGTATTGGAGTAGAGAGAAAGTAGGTGGTCAGGAGATAGAGAGTAGGCTTGTTCGGTCTTTGAGGTGTTGACGTCTGACAGCGACTATAAAAGAAAAGCGAAAAGAAGAGAAACGGAGGTTCTGATACAAACGGAGACAGAGAAGTTTGGCGGATGTGGTTGGGAGGCGTGAGATAGAGAAGGTGGTTAATGGATGGTGGTGGATTTGGTTGTGAGTTCATTTTTGGGATGTGTTTTGACGGAAGAAGAAGAAAAAAACATTGTAGCTCGATCTCGGTTTACTCTTTCCTCTCTACTTTGCTAATTTATTTTTAATGGGTTTTGAGAAACTCATATCCATGTCTTGATAGATTTTGTGACTAGGGTTTTAGGTAGAAACCAATTTTAATTGTATATTCATATGAACTCCATAATAACGTTTTTGTATGATTCATTGACTAGTAATTTCACTTCACATAGCTTGGTATCTAATTATTTATGTGATTTCTTGATTGTTTATGCTTTTCAGTTGATATGTCGTACTTGGGTTAAATTCTTTGACGATGTATGCTTTAGGATTGATAAATAACACTTTAGAATTGCTACATTAGAAGCGAATGAGATTGCATCGGTGAAACTAAACATTTAGGATTTTATTGAAATATTTTCCGAGATATGAGGTTGATTCCAATATTTGTATCGAGTATTATATAAAATACGTTTGGAGATTGTATGAATTTAACATGATTAAATTGGTGGATACCAAATTCCCTAGTTACTGATTCCGTCACTTTATAATTTAAATTTAGTTTGATTTTATTTATTTCATTTTCTGAAAAATCCCAAAAATATTATATGTGATTAGCTTGTTAGAGATATTGGTTACAGTATTGTCCCCGCTCCCTGTGAGTTCGATCTGTATTTTTCGCTTCCACATTGTAGACGTCGTGCGATTGCGGTTTAAATAGGTTTCTCATAATACGATCACCACGCAAAGATATTTCTACTGCTCTCAATCGTGTTGTGTCGGGTAAGCGTCTACTCTTCGCCAAAAAAGTTATTGTGTATCCCAAATCCGCCTCGGAAGACGTAGTCATCCTGCACAATGAGAATCCTAGCTGGGGACTTCTCACCACCGCTTGCCTCAAAGACACCAAGTTCGAGCAAATATTAATCGATGGAGGCACCGACGTCAATATCATCACTATCAAGACTCTGAGAGTTGCGGGAATTTCCAGGTACAAAGCCATGCACTCGCCAATCGTAATCAATAATTCTGAAGGGGATTCCAGGAGTGCTTACGGCTACATCACTCTTGAGGTAAAAATGGGTGACACCCGAACACATGCCAAGTTTCACATTGTCAAAGAGGATCCAAATTACGACATGATTCTGGGACTCCCATAGGTCTATAACAACAAAATGGGAGCAAGTGTATCTCCTTTACCGGAACCAACACCTCCAAGACTGTCAATAAGCCAGCAAATCCCGAGGATTAACTATAAGACAAATTTTGCCGCACAATGGAGATGGATGTGAAGCAGTTACCAGGCGAGAGCAATGCGTCATATGTCCAAAGGTTTCGCACACAAGTAAGTCGTATCCAACCAAATTCTTTGCAACCAGCGATCCCGTGTCCCATCAAATCTTGGGGACTTGACCCGGGTATCAACCCTACTCTGACTCCACGATGTGAATAGGAAGCTGATCCTTTTAAAAAATATATGAAATGGGTATGGATTGTCTCTACTGGAGATGAGAAAATTAGTAACCCGGTCATTCAGAAGACATGTCATGAAGATAAGGGGCCTGAACCCAATTCCTTCCATGTCAAAGATACGGTGGGGAAAATCATAGCCACTTCTAAGGAAGAGCCGTATCTTGTCATTGAAAGCTTGATTGGTGGTTACTACAATCTTGTCAACACTGACAAGCTAGAAAAAGTGGTTATACATGGCAAGTGGCTTATAGCTCACAACGCTTAACACATTCTACCACCACTTCGCTTTATTTCCTTGTTTTACGTAATATTTGTAATTCCTCCAAAATGCTTGCAATATCTTGCATTCATACTTAGGATTTGATTTATTAATCAAGCAAACATTATTTCTTTCAAAAAAAATATATCCTTGCAAATCATTCAAAAATGTCTACCTATTAAAAATCCCAAAATAAAACCACAAAAAGTCATATGTATCATAAACCTATAAAACTCAGAAAGTCTAGGAAAACTCCTTGAAAACTGGTTCAGCACCTTCAGTATATTCCTTCTCCATTAGCTCAAGAGTCTCAGTCGCAAGTTTCAACTCCTGAGAAAGCCTATCAAGTTCACATTTAGCCTTCGCAACCATCTTCAAGTTATAAGATATGCATTTCTCCTTCAAATGCTTTTCAATAGCTTCTAAATAACGACGAAGCCATGAAACATTAATCTCATCTCTTTCAGTATCATTCAAGGAATCCTTCCAGTCTTGAAGCACCACCTCGGAAATTTCTTTACGGGGAAGAGAAAACATCTCATGCACAGTTGGTAGCAGCACAGATACATTCTTCTCCAGAGTATGATATTTTACAAGGTTACCTACGAAGAAATGGCCAAACTTCTTCCATACTTTGGTATATAGCTCAGCATAGGCGGACGAAACAGTGAAGCCTATGACGCACACATGTCCATCACAAATTCTATCAAACTTGAAGTCAAAATTAACTCCAGCATTCGGGTATTCAACCAGAACAATCTTCATCATATCAGCATTTTGCACGATAAATGCCACTCGAAGTGATTTCTTCGACAACCACATCATAAGGAGATTTCTCGTGATTTTGAGATGGAAAAGACACATCACCAGCGCCACGACTCATGATAATCTCTAATCATTCACCTACAATTTCATCTCTCTGATTCGGTTCATTCTTCCCCTAAAAATGGAGACATTATAGAGATAATAATCTAAAATAGCTTAAACACAAGGAATTGAAGCATAGATCCTAAAATTCATAAAATATGTCCATTAGCAACCTAAACATTCATTAAAAAGTGTTTTGGGTCATGGCATATGGTTTAGAAAGGATATAAGTCGTTTTGTAAAAATACCGTCAGAAACGTTTTTGCACTACCCTCCAGAAGAACTGAATCTGGCGCCAATTGGTAAGGAATTTTGGGATAATTTAAATACCAAATGATTCATATGGATGTCTACTGCAACATGCTAAAATGGACCGCCAATCGGAGGAGCGAACTAATGAGGCAAGACAAAACGCTCGACTACATGATAGCTGAAAACCTACAGAAATCTTCCCGGAAAAGTTTTGGACGCTCGATGTCATGTCCTTTTCACCTAGTAAACGGACTCCAAAATCAAAAATTCTTTTCAAAAGTTAGCACTTTCTGTTAGTTAAAGAATGAGACGTCAGTCACATAATTCCGACTTCGGACGAATATTCTACGACCATTATGACTTACTTGAAGCTGTGATAATCCATCGGAAGCAGAAGGCATCTCATAATACGACCCGCCAACAAGTTTTTCGTTTTCAGCTCCGGATTCTTCAATTTTTTCAGTCTGAAACGATTTTTCAGGTCCATTTTCATCTCGGCCTTCTTCCTCGGTACTTCCAACCACATCGGTACTTCCTGATACTAGAATATCCATGTTGCTAGTCATCTAAGAATGATGATTTTTCATAAAAATCAGAACTCATTAAGTTCAGCAAGACGAAAATTTCTACAACTCAAGAATTTTCAAAGGAAATTCCACTTACAACATAAGGTATTGAGGATCCAATAATAGCTAGGACACCAAACTTGAAAGGTTGAATACTCAAGTTACCTTGACGAGTTATACTCTCAGACTATGTAAAGATACTTATCAGGACAAGGTATAGAAGTATTTCATACCGAAAATAAGAATAAAACAAAAATATGAGACACTTACCTTTTTCGAAGGACAGTTTCCAATTCTAGGCATAATAACCCGAGGTTTCTTCCCCCCAGACTGAGGAATGGTATTCGTTGTAATATCATGTGCAAAGTATTATGGGAACCACGACTACAAGAAACAAATTAAGCGTTTAATTACTAAATAAAAGATGGAGATTAAACTAAAAGATGATTCGAGATACTTGTGTCAAGTTGGCAATCGAATCATGCCTCGCTCCAGAAGTAATTTTCAAGTTCAATCAATCTCCTAAATCCTTCTCAGAAGACTCACCACGTGCACCAGAAGGCGCACCAGACACAAAGTTCTTAAGGAGGGTAAGTAGTGCATTCCAGAAACCAGCATATTCATCAATAACACGTCCTTTTATGTCAGCCTGGAGAAAAAGAATGCTTCCACCAGGAATGGAATGGGCACCCTCGGATCGCTGAAGTATGTTTATAGGAGGCGCCTTGGTACAGTAATGATGAATAGACTGATCAAAGCCCATTTTCCGAGCCGTCATATTGATATCATAACTCTGCATGACATAACTATCGGCGCGAACAACAAGAATATACCCTAGAGTACAATTATTCATAAAAGTGGTTTCACCGAGTGTAACAATATTACCTTCACCACTTGGAATAGAGCATGGGACAATATCATGGCTCTCAGCAAAAGTCTTCGGTGGAATCACGTGTGGAAGCCTCGAACCCCAAGGTCTGAAAATTCACATTTTTCTCACTATCCATTAAACTAATAATACTAACAGGAGAAGGCTTCTTCTTACTCCAACGGAGTATTCTAGCATACTCGATCTCTGTACTTGGATAAGAAGGCTTGGCCTTTGGCGCATATTCGGGAAAATGTTATCATGGCCAGGTTTTGCATATAACAAGGATAAAAGACTCTATCTTGGCATAACCATTAGAAATCCTCATGTTACGAATGAAAGTATTCAAATAAGAGTATAAATAGCCAAGAAACAAACTACCAAGAGGAAGAGTCTTTCCACCAGCGAGCACAATAACATGTGGAACAAGTGAAGACTTCAATTGACCTCCACGAGATCTTCGAATACGTCTCTGGAAAGACAAAGTACAAGGAACGCAGCAATGCATAAAGGATTGTCAACAGCAAGGCGATCAACACTTGTACTTCTGTTCCACCAGTAGTCAACCCAAGCCGAATAATTCTTGTTATCGCAACAACTAGACTTCTGCAAATCTTTTATTTTCTGAGCAAGGATGACGCCATGTTTTTTCTCCTCCTCAGACCATTCAAGTGAAATGTTACCAACAACAGACATTTGCAGCAACACCACAACGTCCTCCAAGGTGATTGTTAACTCACACCAAGCACATACTGCTGAATGGGATAGACCACACCAACGAGAAGCAAATGTAAGAAGACCCTTCGTGTCCTTGTTAATGTTCAAAGTCTCACACTTGCACGTAGTGGAATATCTTAGTATTTTCTAAAACCAGCTTCACCTGAGGATTCTTCAACATAACTTTAGCCCATCATTTCCACTCAGATTGATGAGTTTGGAACGTCTTAAAATAAACAAGTGAAGGCATGTATTCTCCTCTCTGCAAAAAGCACCTGACAAGAGCCTATGGATAAATACCTTTAGGCTTAGGGGCGTTATTGATGTTCGAAACAAAATTTCCAACATAACCAGGGTCAGCATCCTTGTCAACAACACCATCAAAGAGATTATCATGGATGCTGGCACATTGTCTAGAGAAGTAACATCAGAGTTTTTTCTTCTACGACGACTAGAAGCAGTGGTAGTATTATCGTCATGATCGTTAGACATCTAAAATGGGTTCGCATAATATTTATGTCAACAACTAGGCAATCATGCACAAGGTTTGGTTCTATTTTATGTATATATATAGTACTGGTATGCAAATACATGCTTATATGTATATATAAATTAAAACTAGCGACAAAAATTGCTACAAACTCCAGCGTACCTGGTTGGAGCTTAACAATGCTGCAATGAATCCAATGAAGAATTATTACAATCAGAGACAACAATTGTGGAATAGGAGTTCACCTGCAAGATGCTATCAAGAGAAGATCAGTATCAAATCAAGATGCAACGAAGCAAGCAATAATAATTGAAAGGGGGAGTAAACACTCACGTCAAAAAACAACATGTGAGTAAGCAACTCATGTAAAAAAATGGAAAAGCTTTACATGAACAACATTCACGTCAAAAAAAATATGTCGGAATTTGGCTGGAATTTTCGCCAACGGTTGATCGGCCGGTGACATCGCTGGCGATAAATCTGCTGATGCTTCTCGGACGTGAAAGAGAGAAGAGGTGAAGGTGTTGGTGGTGATAGAGAGAGAAGATACAAAAATAATAAAGGCTTACTCCCTTTATATAATTGGTTTCTAAATTCAAGTCAAAAAATTGTTTCCTCTTTGAAGCCATGGTCCCGTGCTACATATGGGTCAATTTTCATATCTTCATCGTACAAATCAGCCACACTTCGCTAGTCTATGCTCTCCAGACGATGCTCTATCATCCTGTAGGCACTACTACATCAACTACTGCTCCTTTAACGATTATTCGATGTCATCGGAATGCCATTAAATCATAATTTCTGGTAATTTCCGACAACTAAGTTTGTTAATTTATTTTGCTTATATCAGTAAAATAAAAATCACCTACTAGTGTTTACCACGAAATATTATTGTTCCGAGATAAGCAGGGGACTTGATGTTGACGGTGGATGTTGACGAGGGAGAAAATTGTAATATTGTTTTTCGCCTAGCTGCGGAAGCATGAAATAAATATGTATAAATTCCTGACCCCGCATCAGAATTATGAATACATACTGATATCTTACATTCCGCAAGAGAATTGAGAATGCATATTCATCTCGTGGCTAAATTAGCTCTATCGCTCTTTTATTCATGTATGCGCCTTCGAAATTTCAGGGCTTTACCCGGATAAACCCTGGTTATTTCATGTGCGCTCATGCAAACTATTTGTATTAATCAAAATACATTGATTATACAAAATTACGAACATTCATAATAGAGGATATGCCATATCTGAATAAAAATGCTAATTAGATGCATACCATCTAATTGCAGAGTCGCATCAAGTATTATCTCAAGTTGCAAACTTCCATGGCTGAATCTCTTGAGAATGTTTTGTATGTACTGCATAAAATTTAAGCATAAATGCTAGTACTAAAATCTCATGCGACTGAGATACTCTAAACATGCCATAAATATGGCCACGATATTAATGAATTCTAAAGCTAGTGGTGCATAGGAAATAACCATGGCACTAGCAAGTGCCAGCCTTAGTGAACCCTAGACGCACTCCCAACACCAATGAGTAGCACACACATGTGCCAAAAGGCTAGGAAAAAGCGAAAAATCCAAAAAGCTAACAAAGCACGCGCCAAACAAGCACTAACAGTGCTAGTGAACAACGCTAGCACTCTCCCCCCTCTTTTCGTATTTGCGTGTCTTCTCGCCCTTCACACTTGCACCTATGCTCATGTTAGCCTTTCCCCTTGCTATTTACGCCGATACTAGGTCATTACCATATTATGTTAACACAAAATCATCGATAGCATTATCTTACAACAAACTCACGTGTTTTGTGTCCATGAATCCACTAACTCTACAAGAAATCAAAACAATTACATGGGGGGATTCTTCATGGGGTTTTGGTCTGGTGATTACAGGAACATGCGGTGTGGCAACACCCCGTGATAATAAAGTTACAAAGTAGTTGTAAGGCTGAAGCAGTTAATAGAGTAATGGAGTAATGGTTTTCCGAAGATTCCAGGGCGGTTATACCATTGTCTCAAGACTTGCACCTCTCCATCTTTTCACTACCTCCACTACTTTACAAGGAGAAGTGTGTGCTACCAATTATTATAAATAGTCTACTTAGCTCATTTCAGAAACATAATAAGCTTATCATTCTCATAAGCTCTGTTATTTTCTCTAATAGTTCTACAACTCTACACACAATTCATCACACTTATTTCCTTCAATTTTCTTTGCTTTCTTATCCTAAGATCAACCCATTTTCTCTCATTGTGGACGAAGCAAGATGGAACATCTACTATCGTGGTTTAGGCTTGTCTTGTACGATTTTGATTTCCGAATCTAAAGAAAGCACTTCAATAGTACATTGTTTTGCCTAGAATCAATTTTTAGGTACTAATTGATAAGTGCATAATTTACATATTTTAAGTATCATTTTCGTACACTTATTTGCTAGATTTCGTGTAGATTACTTTGTATTATTATTACTTTTGTAGTTTATGTCTTTTGTTAGGTTGCATCTCTGAAAGAAGTGAAATGGAGCATTACAAGGGAAGAATTATCAAAGAACCAGTTTATCTCATTTAAATCCAGGATTTCTACCCTTCATCTTGTATAGAATTGAATTACGAAGCCAACGCAAAAAGAATGAGGTTATTCTGAGTTCATATGAAGAAGTTATGAGCAAAACCGTGAAACCAACTTGGATTTGGTATCTGTTGGGCCTTATTGGGCCTGCACAGGAAGAGAAATAAGGGAAGTGTTGCCTTTGACGTGAAAATTAGGGTTTTTGTTGGTTTTTTAGGAGGTTAAGTCTCCTAGTTTGATAAGGATCAAAAGGAGGTGGAAAATTTTAATGAGAATAGGGTTCCTAGTTGGATAAGGATCAAGAGGAAGTTACCAAAGCCTATATAAAGGGGAGCCAAGATACAATTTTGCATACAACTTCTGACAGATAGAAAATACCTTCACGTATAGGAGAAGAAGGGTTTAGTTTTCGATTTTAATTAAAATTATTATTTTCTTAATCAATTTCCATGGCTTTTAAGAAAACTATGTCTAGTTAAATCTCTTTGTTAAGGTGAAAGGATAAACTTGTAGAGATAGATTTTCTTGTGTTTCAAAACTAGGGTTTTCAACTACTAAAGCTTAATGTTAATGTTTTATCTCTCTTTCAATATTTTATCTTTCTCGATGTCCATGCCATGTATAGTTCATTTTTTGATTAGTAGAATAACTCGTTGACCCTTTCGTGGTAATCTTTTTATGAATATTCTTTGACTATTTATGCCACGTATACCTAGTACTTCGAAATTCTACCTTAGGTTGAGAACAAACAATTCTTTTTGAAAATTATTTCCTTAGATTCTTAAACGAAATATCTTCCGTGTATTAGTAGCTAGATTTGCTATTACGAGTAAAATCGATACCCTTGTGATGAACGCAAGTAAACCCTAATCTACAACGAATTCCCGAAACCTTAACACTTTCCTATTATTGATTTCAATCTTCGTTAAATAATTTTAATTCATTCCTAGCTTAATTCTTTATATTAAAATCTGAAAAATATCTTTTGACCTGAAAGTTACTTGAATTAATTAGTATAAGTAATACACACTCCTTGTGGGAACGAACTGTATTTGTTCTTGTCTACATCTTTCGACACTGTGTGTTTACGGTAAAACAAAGTCGGTTTTCCGATGCATCACTAACACCTAACATCTAGATCGTAGGACCGTTTTATTTTTGCTGGACATTTTTTTGCAGCTTGAACACCATTTTATTTTTGTTGAACAGTATGGGAGATATTTATGTTATTTGCTAATAACATGAGTTGCAGACTCCCTTTATTATAGGTGTTGTTTAAATATGATTTTTGTTAATACACGAGCAAGAAAGCTTTATGTAAATAAAGATTAGTTATATGCTAACATGTTTATGTTAAGATCAATCCAGTAATTTCTATTTCATTATTTTAATTGCATATTTCTTTTGTTGTAGAATTGTTTGGTGATCTTAGTACTTATTCCGTCATCATAGATGTCGAATAAATAAGAAGATTATATAAAGAACCTTTTAAAGATTTTAATGAGATCTACACTGGTAATGGGAAAAGATTTGTTCATATATGGTCCGACTGAAAGTACAAAGATGTTATCCTTGCTGCAACTGAAGGCTAGAAGCTTGCATTCTATGGACAGGATGTTTAGGATGTTTAGTTTCAAAGTTACCTTTAGTTCCAGAGTTGTCATATTTTTCTTTTAATTCAAACCATTAGGACTTCATATAATATTGGAAAAGGAAGATGTACAGCTCGTAATTCTTGATCTTGCACATTGCATCTTTATACGCAAGTGTTTGTGTTTACCTTATAGGCATTGTGGATCAAAATGACAGAAAACGATGTGCTTATGTTAAGCTTGTATGGATGAAAATTTGAAACCTGGACATGGGTTTCAGGTGCTACCATATCTTATCATGCACGACATCGTACACTGAACTTTAAGTACTTTACTGGTCCATATTGAATTGATAATATTGTTTCTTTTTTTTTCAATTTTTTTCTATGTGGACAAACACGGTTACACCCGCCACCCATCCTACCCGACCTGTCATTTGATGGGTCGGGTAGGATGGAAACATAGCCCATATCCTACCCACCTTATCCAATGTGCAGCTCTAGATATGCTGAATATGTAGCACACAGGTATGCCAAAAAAAGACAATTTACTATGTTCAATCTCAATTAAATAAAGGATCTGGCTACGATGGGAATGGGACGCATACTTAGAGTATGCATTCTATCTCTCCATGGACCACATGGCACCACAACTATTCCCAAATACGTAAGATAGTTTTCAAAATTAAAATGTAACTACTTATTAACTAATTACTTTACTGCCTTTGATTACCTAGATTTAAGACATTGTATTTATCATATTTCTTTCTTATATTCTTCTCACTGATTCACTTTATACCGTTTTTATTGCTTTAATACTTATTTTAAAAAAAAAATTACGTCTTCACATAAAAAAAATATTAGATTCATTGATGTTTGGTATTTAGGTTTTGACCAGGTTTAGTATTTGGCCTAACATTTGTCCAACGTTAGGGCTTGGTAGCTGGAATGACGGTTGACCCAAGTTAACAATGTTAAATACTGACTTCTGTTTGATAAATTATTAAAAAATTTAAGTAAAAATTAAATATTAACATATTTACCATTGTACCCTTCACTTTCTTAATATTTACATAATAACCTAAATTTATGTTTCCACCCTCAAAGTTTCTCTTTGTTCACTATCACCCATCATATAGTCTCCCCTCCCATTAGAGAAAACCCAAGCTTCCATTCACAGATCCACCTCGAACCTTCTTCTCTTTCTCTATCTCTCTGATTTTCACCCATCTCTCTCGTTGTCTTTCTTTCAGTCTCGATTTCTCTGTAGAACACGAATTTGATAAAGGATTTAGTTTCCAACTGGATGAATTACTGAGACAGTCAGCATCTGTTTTAGGGAAAAGTGGATTAGGGATTGATTGTGTATAAAGTTGTGTTAAGAAATGGAATTCCTGTTGCAATGAGAAGACTTGGTGAAGGTAGCGGAGAAAGGTATAAAGAATTTGTAACTGAAATTCAAGCAATTGGGAAAATTAAACATGCAAATATTGTGAAACTAAGGGATTATTTTTTCTGATTCAGAAAACTAGAGTTTTGTTGTTGAGAAATCGGGTTTTGCAGGGAACGGTGATTACTTACAGTAAATCGAGGGTTTGTAAGAGTGGGTTTGAGTTTAATTTGAAATCGGAAGTCAAGGATCGAAAGTGGCTGGATTTAATGAAGTTTTAGGGCTAGAAATGAATTTGGGTGAATTTGTAAAGCTGTTGTTGTTGATGATATTGAAATCAACGGAAGAAGAGAATAATATGGTGGTCGTTGTTGAAGTGAGTAGCCTAAAACATCATTAAATCCAGCCACTTTTAACATCATCATCATCGTTGTGATGATTTTGATTAATTAGGTGGTGAGTTTTTCTAAGGGTTGTCTGCCGATAACTGATAATGTCGTTGGTGAAGATAAACTGTTAGGGTTTGAATGGATCTGAGTTAATGATTGGAGAGAATAGAATGTGGGTTTTTGTTTGTATTGCAGCTGTGAAGATTGTCTGCAGTTGGAATTGAATCTGAGATTTAAACCCTTAAAAAATTATGATGATCGACGGTGATGGTTAATTGGTCTCTTACATCCGAGCCATTGCTTTTTTTTAACCGTTGGATCTTAGACACACTTCAGGGATAGACTTTTAAACTCAGTATTTTTACAGTTTTTTATTTTACAAAATTAATTAAAGTCAGGTCATAGACAGTCAACTCGGGTCAACCATCAGTCCAGGTACCAAGCCCTAACGTTGGACAAATGTTAGACCAAATACCAAACCTGGTCAAAACCTGAGTATCAAACATCAATTAACCCAAAAATATTTATACACGATTAGATTAGGGGTCACATAAGTTTATTTTCAGTAGTTCTTCAGTTTTTATTAATTGTTTCTCTAATTTTTAACTTATCATCTAGATCTTTATAACTTCGTTTCAAATGATTAAAAAGAACAATAAGGATTATGGGCTCGGATCAATTGTTGAAGGATGGAAAATTAACTTTCTTCATAATTAGGTTAAATGGGTTATTAGTATATGAGTTCCTTCCTGCGTTTTTCCTATGGAAGAAATTTGATTGAATGATAGTTGTTGATTTGATTAAAAATGATGAAAGACGAATAACTCTTTCACTTGGTTTATCTTTTGAGTACAATATCATGCATTAATACAATATTTTGTTACCAAAATAATATTAATCCGTGTGAAAAAAATAAAAAAAAATAAACTGCATGTTGGAGATTAGTGTATGCTTATTAGGGATAATATAGACCAAAAAACAAGTAGTTAAATGTTAATTTTTCAAAATTGCCGCTAATATATCAGAGATTGTTGTGGTCCCTTGTGAAAAGGATGTGTCGCACAGATAGATGGGGGCACATACTCTAAGTGTGCGCCCCTTTCCCATCGTAGCCGGTGGGATGTCAACACTAACGATTCCCAAATTAAGTTTCTTTGGCTATCAAATGAATGATTCCAAATAACACTAACGATTACCAACTTTACCAACTTGAGTTTCTTTGGATATCAAATGAAGTATAACATTTCATTAATGGATTAATGGTTTGGTCCATCGTAGAAATGTTATTTTAGGATTCATTGGGTTTAAAATCTTATGGTTATGCCCACTAGCAAAACCGCACGCGTTATGCGCCTGCCGCTTGAACTTTATAGTTTTGCACAAAAAATTCTAAAAAAAAAATATGCATATGCTTGATAATTCTCATCAAAAATGCACGATAATAT
This sequence comes from Papaver californicum, assembly GCA_023531435.1. Taxonomy (NCBI): domain Eukaryota; kingdom Viridiplantae; phylum Streptophyta; class Magnoliopsida; order Ranunculales; family Papaveraceae; genus Papaver; species Papaver californicum. Next base: position 2,936,058 of record JAJJMC010015431.1, on the reverse strand, counting down.
GATACAAAAAGAAAATTATCATTGCATTGGAAAACATATAATTCTTATTACAAAAGCACGATAATATGATATAAAAAGGACTTATCATTGCTTTCAGACAAACATGTTTTAGTGCAGGCTTATCGGCCTCCTTACAACGATTAAACTACGCTAAATTTTCTTGCCATCATTTTCTAATTGTCTTGCACAATCTGGCATTGTTTTTTCTTTGTGTATGTCACCATAGCTTGTCTTCTCCTTTACAACACGTTGTTGTTCCTCTTTAATCAAAGCTTCCCTTCTTTGACGTGGATAAAGAAGACCGATTCTATGGCATCCGTGGATGCAGTTGTTGTGACTCTATAATCAGATTCGACAACCTGTGTAACGGCGAAAAAAGGGCTAACTTAATTCAGACTTTCTTTTGGAAGATAGATAGATGTTATCGTAACATGCTATTGCAAAATGGATGAGTAAAATAACATATGCGGCAAGGGATGTTTGTGCATTATCTTTTCATCCCCACTAAACCATTTAGAATCCTAATACTCCAACTGATAGAGCTCATAGAACAACTAAATTAGTTTGTTTTTTTAATCTTATTTCCCAATAAAGTAAATGTGCAACCTACTAAACTGAAAAAATCACTTGTTGTGAAAATAAAAAAAATCACTCGATGTAAACAGATATTAACTTCGTCCAGAACTATAAAATATTGAATTTGCATAAACTGACTGTCAGTGTTGTTTACACATAACATCAAACGAAAAGATATTAAAAGGAAGAAACACAAATAGTAGTGACCTCACACTCCTCTAATAGTATTGTGTTTGTAAAATTTCCAAAAAAAATTATAATCATCGAAACCTGGCAATCAAAGGTGATTATGAAAGCAACCGAGAAGTTAAACTCAAAATGTCGCAGGACATTGCTGGGACTATTATTTCAATATTACAAGGACGGTAGGAAAAAAAAAGGACATTAATACCTTCCGGTAAATGGGAACACCGTTGATTTGAGGACACTGGTGACAGACATATGTCTTATACACCTTAGGTGCCAAGTTGTCCAGAAGGTTACTAAAATTGCATCACTTGTCAATCTTCACTTATCCTCTACTACAACGTTTATGTTGTAGGTGCCTAATTGTCTATATGACCGACAAACAAACCTGCTAACAGTTTTGTAGTTGATTTTTATATTTTGAATCTGAAACTCAACTACTAACATACAGTCAAAATAGCATCCAATTTTATAGGTTGAGAACCTTAAATGCGGCATACACCAAAATTTTAAAACATTGAAGCTCTAAGCACTGAGAAACAACTTGAAATAAAACACCAATTCATTTCTTCAAATTTTCTATTTTCTATTTCTGCCACAAAAAAGGGGGTTTTCTTATATTGTTCCAGAAATAAAACATATTCAGAAATTACATATATAAATTTCCCATGAACTATATACGGTATACCCTAATAAGTAATCAATATACTATAATCAATAAAACTGGATAGAACTTAACAAAAACAAATGACATACCATAATCACCGTCTAAATCAACTTATTCAAAAACTGAATAGAACCCTCAGAAAACCTAAATCGAAAGAAATCTCAAATCATAACCTCATGGAAAAAAAGACGGTATCAAACCTAGAAACTACTAAATGAGTTCTAATCATCGAAATTGATAAATACAGAACAACTACCATCTCAAACTTAATATCATCTGTGTATTAGCCCACATTCTTAATCACAGTATCAGATTCCAATCAAGAATATTTTAATTCCACTTACCCTGTTCGGAGAATAAGTTATCTAGACAACTGGTAGTTATAATTTTTATTTTTGTATATTGTGTCTTTCATACTTATCTAGACAGACTAAGTTAGACATCTAGGTAATAATACTCTTAGGAAAAACCATTTAAATGTAAGATAATTATACGTATGCATCACTTACTACTTGTTCTTGCTTCATGGTCGTGTGATCGAATTTGAGTTGTGGCAGGGAGTTGTTCGCTTGTTTCTGCTATGTGGTCATCTTTGTTTCCACATCTAATTCTTGTTTTTCGTCTCTCATATGCATTACGCCATTGTTGAAGAAGCACTTCTCTTCCATTTGGAGTCATTGAATCTTGTTTTGCTTTGTATAAAATACGGCGCCGTTGTAAGAGAGCATCTCTTTGTTCTCTTTGTTTTGAATTCTCTAGACTTTGGCAGTGCCTTTCATTTTCTTTCTCAGTCTCAGTTAGCCGTCGAAGTCGATCAAGCTCAATTCTAGCAATTCGACGTGGCTTAAATTCCCAATCCTTACCTTCAATTGTCATGTGTAAATCAAAGGAAAATACACTATGAGATGCCATTAATAGAGAATTTGAATTAAACCTTAGGACAGTACACTATGAGATGCCAAATTGAGAGAAAAACTTTCTTAAACCTCTTAGTAATTTCTACAAACAGGTAAAGATCACTACTGAATTTATTAGAAATTAAAATTGAAGCTAAAGATTATCACAAATCACAGGTAGAGACCATCACTTGAAGTTTTATTACAAATTAAAATTGAAACTAATGATTATCAGAAATCACATTAAAGATGTTTACCACTTACGAATAATCAACAAAACTGAATCAACGAAGCAACGAAGAGAATTGTGCCAGACAAATTAGGTTTTAAATCATCTGAGTATTAGGTTTCAAATTAAGGTTCAAGTTAATCAAAAATGGAGTTGATCCCAAATTAGAATCGTATACTTGAATGATTAAAACCCATATTCATCGTATTATGGTTTTATCTTTACTCTATAATTTTCGATGGACGAAGTATGGTTTCTGATTTTTTAATGAGAAAAACTTGTTTTTTGATTAAATTAGAGTTTAGATATTAGGTCCATATAAAAAATACTCTCCTGTCAAAATGGGGCTTCTTATTATTATAGTGAGATAATTTCACACTTTCTCTCTCCTAATCCTACCTTTTTTTTTTTTTTTTTGGCTCTAGCACATTTTCTTGCCATGTAAAACTTAACTAGTACTCTCCTGACGCACGAAACTTAACTAGTGTTTTATCTTGAAGCGTGAAATACTGAAACTTAACTAGTATAACCTCATGGGTTTGTAGCAGAAGACAATAAAGGAAAAAACAGTTTAATGCCTCCAAAGTAGGGAGTCTGATCAATAAAAAAAACCGTGGAATTTAGCAATGCAAGTAGTACGACAAGTTTGAAGTGACATCCAGATGCTCAGGCTACTCATACTTCAGTAGTTTATCTCTCTTCTTTCAGCAAAAAACTTGCCTGTGACTGGTTGGCCAGGAAAGAGCGCAAGCCAGACCACTGTGTCAGCACCATCGCCAACTGGACTATTCCCTGCCCAACCTGTCATGGCAGTCTTCACCCAGCCAGGACAACAGCAATTCATGTAGATCTTTTGACCATCTAGACGGTTTGAGAGTGCCTTGGCCATCAACCGTGTGTAAGCGTTCACCGCAAGTTTTGACAAGGAGTAGTCAGTATACATTTGAGGCCATAACCCAGAAGTCCAACTTCCTATTCTCACTTCTTCAAGAAATTTAGCCATGGTCCTGTCAATCACTTCCTCAGTGAGAGTGCTCTCATCGGTTAGCAGTTCTCGTAAGGCGACATCTCCTAATCTCTGCAGACATTTTAGCATATAAGAATCCTTCCAATATCAATAAATAAGAATCCCTCTGATATCTACAAAAGCCAAAGAAGTAAAATCAATAAAAGGGACCAGAATATTACGTAAACGATTTATAAATCAGTATCAAAGGTTCATTGCAAAGTACGTACTAGGAACATTACGGTTTCGGTAAGATTAGGCATGGCTTGTTCAAGAAAATGATGAAATAAATTCGAGAACTGAAAAGCAGAAAAAATGGGAAACACTTTTTCCTATATATAAGAAATAACCTCTAAATAAGGATACTTACAAAAAGATTACCAGATTAGACTACAGACTTACATTTCTCCTCCCATTCAGCCTACCAAGTCGGGAGCTCACATTCACAATACGAGCACCAAAAGTAGAAGCTTTCATCAGAGGAATCATAGCATCAATCATCCTTTTGGTGCCATAGTAGTTTGTTGCTATAACCTTCTCAGCATGCTCAACAGAGTTATCTGACCCAATGTTGTAATTAACACCAGCATTGTTTACCTGCATAATTTGTGCAACATGAAGAATTAACTATACAAAAATGTAATCAGAATCCACTTCATCTTGCCCGACGTCTCTCTCTTAGATACATAATAAACTAATAAAGTATTAGACTGACAACAGCACCATACAAGGGAAACGAAAGTGCTCGAGCACTGCCTCTGGCTGACAGTTATGGATCATCAATATTTCGAACTCTTCTCACTCCTAAGACAGATTTTAGCAAAACCAAGGCGTCACTTGAAGATCTTCAGGTTAGAGATGGAGAAGAAAGAAAAAGATTTTCATGGAACATTACTGGAGAATAATCAAAGCTGGGTATTTCAATGCTGTTGGCTCTGGAGACAGATGGTTTCCTCTGATGAAGTTGCTAGCATTTTACAAATGAAATTTTAAGGGATATCGGCCTCTATAAGATTCTAGTGTATTAGCAACGCGATGACAGAAAGTTCAAAAAGCAGTTTCAGTGGAATTCACCATTATATTGATGCATTCCACATTGTCATGTGTGAAGTCTGGTTGCATCATCCTGTCATCATCCATGAACAGGAACTAGCTAGCTGCAGCTGATTCCTTTCATCTTAGATTCCTTGATGCATCGGCCCACTGATGCAAAAAGGTCATTCTTTTCAGAGGCAAAGTACTAGTCTACTAGATGTCTGAAGTCACCTATACAGTGTACTCTTACCTGACTCAACAGAGATCTTTCTCTTTGATACTTAGGATTGAAATTCTATATACTTCATACAAATGCAACAAAAATGGTTGCTTGGAAACATACTGCTGCAGTAAAAATAAATTGCAGCTTTTGAATGAGCGCCCAAAGGAAGGGTTAGATCCTAACATATGGGGGAAGTGAGACAAAGTATGATCGTGTGTATAAGTCATTACGCTACTTAACAGATGAACTCAAATCAACTGAAACTTGTAACCAGTTTAAGCATAATATCATCACTCACCAAAACATCAATGCCACCATAAGTCTGGTATATCCATTCAGCAAAACCCGTAACCGATAAAGGATCCAGAATGTCCAACTGATGTACAGCGACATTAGTCCCTTCACGTTCTTGTCGTAACGCATTAGCTGCAGCTTTACCACTATCGATATCTCTTGATGTAATAATAACATGGAGACCATGAGTAGCTAATTGTCTAGCAATCTCATAACCAATTCCTCTGTTAGACCCAGTCACTACAGCTATGGTTTCTGAACACCACCACCTAAAATCAAGATATACAAACCCTAGATTACAAATTGGGATGAAGTAAAAAATAAATGAAAGCGAGGGTTTTGTGTTTTTTTCTTCCCTAGATGTGTTTGTTAAATTACCTCTGTTGGTCAGTGTAAGGGATTTTTCTCTGCTCGGAAATATCTTCACGTCTCTTATCTCTTGTCTCCTTTGCTCTCTCTTTTTGATTTTTTCCCATTTGTAAGTGGAATTTTGATCTCAGAGCAAGTCGGCGAAATCTACGGTTAATCTAATACATGTGTACTGTAAGGCTTGATTGGGGCTGGGCGAACTTAATAAGGCAGTCAAAATAAGACGAGATGATATCATTTTGAAAAACGAGGATGGATATGTTGACAGGGTCTAGAGTTTAGAAGATTTGACAGGTTTCGATTTACCGTTGGATTACGAAATCAAGATAATACATAGACGACAATGATTGTCTACAAATTATCTTGGGTTACTCGGTTTTACTCAAAACCGTAAAAGTTTAAATATCTTTAGATACTTTTAAATATCTTTAGACCTTTAACCTGAGAATACTCCTATAAATTAGGGGATACTCATGGTTGTATAAGATTTAATTTTAGTTAAGAAAATATTTTTTCGAATGAAAAAATATTTATATTGTTTTTATCCTAATAATAAAAAAAATATATCCTTTTTTATTGTTATTTTTTCCACCGTTTTTTTCTTTTTTTCCTCCTTTTTTTCTTTTCTTCCATAAGTTCTTTGTTTCTTCTACGATTCTTAAAATTTCTTACACGATTAATTCCTTATATAAAAATGTCTAAAATGAAACATTGTTTTAGGTTTTAAATTAAAAATTAGGATAAAAATGGGGGTTTTGTGTTGTAGCCGGTATTGGTTAGATTATGAATGCAGTACCGAATTTTGCAGTCGGCATATGTTATATTATGAAGGCAATGCCAGCATTTGAGAAAGAATTTAATTTTTGAAATTCCGCTATGTTTTAATACATATCCGATATTATTTGGAGTGAAGTCGCAATGCCGGTTGTTGAGAAAAATCTCTGTCAAAATTTTTGGCACAGCCGGCATTAATTGCTTTATATTTAAGGCAATGCCGGTTGTACAATCGGCATTGATAAAATAATAAAAAAAACACAGCCGACATTGCCTTGTAATCAAGAAAATGCCGGTTGTACAATCGGCATTGACAAAAAAAATAAAATAAAGAAGAATCTCTCATATCATTCAAGTTCGTTGAAATCTTTTTAAAAAAATTCTTCTTCTAAAACTAATATTTAAAAAGATAAAAAAGAATCAAAATCTAAGTTTAATCTTAACAACACTGAGATATTCAAAGATATTTTAATCATTATAAAATTTATTTGGATAAAGAATTTTCAAATTATTTTATAATTTTTTATTTTTCCATGAATATCCCCAATTTATAGGAAGATTCTCCGGAACATTCTTTATTAAATTATGGTCTCTCATCTTTAATCTCTCCTTATTAATGATTTCTTTCATTTTCTTTATCCTGCAACTCAAAATCTAAATAGTTTATATATTTATTTTTTACAGTTGGCCAACATATATCAGACTAAGTATTCAAAAGTTAATCAAACATAATTAAAGCACTCATAATTTTTTAGTTGAATGATTTCTTTAAATCGTTGGTTCAGAAAGTCTATGACCTAATATATATTCTTCTTAAAATTCTAGAACTGTTTGTCGTCTTCATCGATGTAAAAACGAGTTAACCTAGATTCAAGTCTGATTTAAGTTGGAGTTGAATATTTATTGATTAACATTGTTCTTCGTTTGAATTTAGGGTCTTTCATAATTTCAGCAATAAAATTTTAACGTTTATCCATCACACATTCTTCAATTTAATGTTTATACATAGAAAAATTTTAAATAGGTATTTTTCGTTTTCTTAGGTAATATTATATTTATAACCAAATATAAGGGATTTTCAATTCATACTATAATTAGTCTTCCATTTTTAACCTTCATAAAAATAATACTTATTTCTCATAATTTCTATTTATCATTTTAGAAAATGGGTCATGCTTTGAATCTGTTTTACGGTTAAAAACATTGCTTCCTTTTTTTTATAGGAAATTTGGTCTAAGTTATTTCCTATTTTTATAGATTAGCACCATCAAAGAGATAATTATCAATTCTATTCTTTTTAAAAACGTATATTAAGATTATTGATTCTAACAAATATTTGCACTTCCTTTTTTGCATAAGTTGATATTGTGTTTTTTAGTACGGTGAGAAAACTCGATTTATCTATTTCAAATCGTTTGTCCATATATTAAGTTCTTCTAAACTTATTTTGTTTTGATTATTACTAATTATAATGTTTTTTTTGTTCAGTGTATTTTCTGCAAGAATGGTTGTGATTGAAGATTTGTATTCGGAATGTTCAAAAGAACCACCACAACTGAAATCGGCATCACTGGATACTATTTTCACGAAAGTTGGACCATATTTTCACGGTGGTGTAACTGAGTTTTGAATGTCTCTAACGAAGTATTCCCTTCGTTCTGGTTATAAGTATGATTTAAAAAGAAATGATAAAAATCTAGTCATTGTTGTATGCAAAAAATCATCAAAAATAGGTTGTCTTTTGGAAAGTTCATGGATATGCAAAGTATAAGGTTGACAGTTTGTTTTTCGTAAAAGAATTGGAAAATAAACATACTTGTAGTGGTGGATTGTTGATATTAACAAACCTAATATCTCCAAAAAAAAAAAAACTAGCTACTGATCTTCTCATGGAGGAAGTTAAAGCTTATCCTTCAGTAAAATCTAGGGTTCTGTTTGACTTGTTCAAGAGAAATCTTAGGGTTAGTCTTTCTTATTGTTATTCTCATAGTGCAAAAGAATCATCTTTACAGAATATTTTTGGAGATAAGGACTTTGACGCATTAGAGCGTTCAAATTCTAGTAGTTATGTCAAACTCGAGCTAGATACTGAAACAAATAAGTTTGAAAGGATTTTTGTATCGTTTTCGGCTAATATTACCGTGACCAGGAAGTCTAAAAAGGAAAATCATAAAAATAGATCAAATTTGATATACTTAGAATTAAGAAAAAACACAATCCAGTCCATAAGGACGGATCAAGTTTGATTTACTAATTATCTAAAAAGTAAAACATGTTAGTGACAAAACCTACATAACTAGAGTGACTTGCTAGTTGGGTGCATAACTAAACTTAATCTAAAAGTAAAAACATGTTAGTGACCAGGAAGTATAAAAATAAAATCATAAGAACGAATCAAATTTGATATACTTAGAACTAGAAAAACATAATTTAGTCCATAAGGACGGATCAAGTTTGATTACTAATATGTCAGTGACTAAGAAATATCTTCATTTTGTTAGTAAGTAAGTGATGCAAATTGTTGTGTTTTACAATCAGATTTCAGTTTGCTTATGCATTTTAATTGATATCTCTATAGTCTATAGAGTATTACTACAATATTGTATCATTCATTCTTCATGGAAAAGTCTCATAGAATTGTAGTTTACACATCACATCAACACAATCCAGTTAATAAAAACTGATAAAATTTGATTTAATGATAATCTAAAACGAAAAACATGTCAGTGACCAAGATATGTCTTCATTTTGTTCGCAAGTAAGTGATGCAAATTATGTTGGAAAGTAATCTCTTCATTTTGTTTATCGTTTATAAAAAATTTATAATTCCTTACCCACAACGAAGAGCTAAAGAAGGCAGTACGCTTATGTGCAAATGAAAATTTGTCTTTGAGTTGAAGCGTCCATGAACCAATCAATAATCTGTCGTAAGTTATAGTAAATATTATAATACAAAATAATAAAAATCTTGCATATATTGTTCTGGAAAATGAAATCTTACTGGAGTATCAACGAATACATTCATCATAAGATAGTCCAACAACTCGCCAGAAATGTAATTACTTATCTGGTATTCGTCCAAGCTCTTGTTCTGCAGATCATATTATGCAATATAAAACTCGTAAATTTCATAAACAATTATATGCGAGGTAAGGAAATTTTACGTAAGGGTAGCAGCTATGCAATATTGCTAGATGACTTGTTTCTCGTGATCCTTGAGATACCTCCATAGTGGTCTATTTTCCCACACGTTAAAGTGTTTTTAAATGTTACTACTTACATACTCAACCGAAGGTGTTCTTTCCTTCAAAACATTTTTATTTCCAAAGCTTTTCTGGACCTTAAGTGATGGTGAAAAAATAAAATCATCGTCAAACAAGTTTCTTTTATTTGTTGCCCTTTCTTTCTCCTTTTTTGCACCATCCACCGTAAGCTTTGAGTTCACTTGCACCATCCACCTAACACTTTTTCTGGAGTATGTATATTCTTTTGTATCTAGTGCATCATATAAGCAAGTAATGTTTTTGGCCATGAGGTTTTGTTTATTTTTGCAACATCTTTCAAAAGAAGTGTGAAAGATATAGCAATATATATACTACCTTCGCCAGTGAAAACGTGCTCACCATATGTATAATAATCAATTTCACGAAATCTCTTTCTTTTCCTTTTTATCCAACAATACTAGTGATATGAAACTCGATTTCTTTCCTAGAAACTTTATCCTTACTGGCAAAATATGAGGTGCAAAACGTTTTTTGCGGGTAATCAACATCTGACCGATCAGGGAATGGTTTTTCCAACTTCTCTCTTAATCTCATCCCCTAATATGATTGAAAAAACTTTGGCAGTTACTTGTAAAGTTTTACCAGAAATATTGAAATACACCTTGGACGTCAGAGTACTTGTTCACAATCTCTAAAATTATCATTGGTTTTGTTGAAATCATCTGGTGTTATCCGACCTGCATAAAACATATTGAATAAATTCCAAAATAGAGTGCGCCTCATGATTTCTGACTCCGCATCATATATCTTGGTGTTAATGTTTACAACAAGAGTTGCATTATATTTCATGAAGCATCTATATGATTTGTTCGTTGTTGTTTGGTTCCTGATTCAAGCAGTAAAAACATATTAATATCCGTTTTTGCAAAGAGAAAAAACCCTATAAAACGAATCTATTTTTGCTCATTTACATTAATATACTCATAAGAACCTATTGAATTAATCAGAAGAAATAAACGAATTTGTGTTTGCTCATTAATCGTATAAATTTCACATCCACCTACCTTTCAATTTATCATGTAATTATATAAAAACAAAACCAAAAAACAAATACGAAATTATTTTTGCTTGAATTTAGATAGGACGTCGAAAATGGGAACCATAAACATAATAAATAGGTAACAAAATATCATCCTAAAAGTAATCTCGGTCAAATTGGCCACTATAGCAATTTAAGCCACTTTTTTCTCAGACCTCCCAAAATAATCTAGGCCAAATTATGTTTAGTAAAACTAATAATCCTAAAAAATAGCTTGTAGAATATATTATTAACCAAATTAATTTTAATTTTAGCTTTTTACAAAATAATAAAATTTGTAAATTGTTAAACAATTATGGTTCTTTATGTATTTAAATTTCTAACCACAATAGAAATTTTAAAAGTAAATAAATTGTATTTTAAAAAAATTGTTGGGTAAACATTATTTTAAAAATTGTTATTCATGTAGACTATTCAAATTTGTTATAAGATTAAAGATCTTTGTGGTAATCAGGATAGCAAAAGGAAAAACATAAAGCATTAAAGCGCAGTAACTTATGTACGATGATGTTGTTAATACTTCCTCCCCTCTCTCTATAATCTAATCCTAAATTTTAACTAAATTTTCCTTATTTTCATCACGGACCAATTTTATTCTATTGGTAAAAGAAAAAGAAAAACAAAAACAAATTTTTTACTAAATATACAGAATCAATAAGTTCCATTAACAAAGAAAATATTAATTTTAATTGATGAAATTTTGGAGACGATAAAAGAGGATTCAAACGATTACCTTTCAAGAAATTGAAAATGGTTCTAGAATAGAAAAGGTGTTTTCTACTCTTTGATCAAAATCATAAATACTGAAATTTTTGTTGGTTTCTCTTTCTTTCCTCCTTTGTCTCTCTATACAAATCATAATCAATAGCAGCCATAGCTACTACTACTGATGCTGGAGCTTGAATTCACCAGGAAGTTAAAGTTTAGAATTAGATTCAAGAAAGAGGGAAGAAAGAAGACGGTGGTGGATGAAGATAAAAACTACCCCATAAAATATAATAAGGTGAGTTTTGTTTACCCAACCGAAAAAGAATTAAATAAAAAATGATTTATATGGATAAAATGGATTTACAAAAAAAATGGGGATAGAAAATAGATAAAATCTTTATTAACCATAAAAAATAGCCTTGTTTAATTAGGCTTAATATTTTTGATTAGTTTTTTTAATTAAGTAGATTAGATAAACTAAATTTATAATTATTGTTAGGATTATAACTAAGAGAAAATTTTATTTATGAAGTAGAGAAGAAGAAGATAAGGTTTTTGAGGGATTAAAGTGAAAAACTTGGGTTTATAAAATGAGTGATTCTAGTCTTACAATTGATGTGGAAGATGCTTCAAATAGGCAAAATGATTGTATTGATGATAACACTAACTTAAATTCTCAAATGGATTGGATATATTATGCTGATCGATTAATATATGAAGCCGAAAATGAGGGTGCAAATTAAATAAAGAACCCAATGCTCAAAATACTTATGTAAAGAATGGTCGATTTGTTGGATAAATTCGTCGAATCATCGTAAGAATAATAAGTTACAGGGTAAAAGTCGTCATAGTCGGGAGCTTAAAAGCATGAAGATTATGGAAAGTCGGCATGGTTTTATTTTGTACAATGACAACTATTGATAAAATTTTGCTAGGCTATGAGAAGTCGTTATGGTCGAAAATATTACCACCACGACTCTTAACTAAGGGTCGTCAAGGTCTTATTTATAAACCATGGCAACTCTAGTATCAAATTCTATGTCTGAAAATTCGTTAGAATCATCATGGTTTGTACTTATCAAACATGACGACTCTAGATGATTACTGGGGATTTAACACTGAAGTCGCCATGGTATATTTTATAGACCATGACGATTTCTTTTGGGAATGGTCTGATTTTGGATTTTTTTAATAGTATTTCATTAAAAGAAAAAGACATACCATATTTCATAGCATTATATTAAAGAAAAAAGATCTAAAATAGATCATAACATTATACTTAAATAGTTAATCCATATTAAAATCCAAGCAATTGTCTTCCGATACTTGATAGCATTCATGATGCTCGAATTTTTATGTATTTTTTTTTATTATATAGCCCCAAATTATTTTGGGTATCTCTTAAATTGGCTAGGAAAATTAGCAACTATTTCAGTACCGAATTTATATTTCTTATATTTTTTGTTTCATAGCCGATAAGTCTTTTGGGCATAATAGTTTATTCAGTTTAGCCGACACGTCTTCGTTAGATTGTTAACGGTTGGCGGAGGTTTATTTCATCTTTCCGTTAACACTCCGAGTGTTGAATCCATTCAAAAGAACGGGGACTAAATCACGAAACCATGCGAGCTTATTGTATCAAAAGACTCATAACAAAATGATAAATAGTACTCCTCCGTTTCAGCAAAAGTGTTACTATCACTTTTTCATTTTGATCTATTTTTAGACTAAAATAAAAAAGTGATAGTAACACTTTTGCTGAAACGGAGGGAGTATTTTAATAAGATGACTAGGCAATGCACTTAATCAATTTTTTAAGAGAATGAGGATGATGATAATGATAATGAAATAGGAAAATCAAAGTTCGAGGAAACCTTCCTACCTACCTTGACCCACTTGTGCCATCTAAGTGCCAAGTAGTTGTGATTGTATGCATTTTGAACTTTAATTTTGTATTTGTAAATGAAAATAGCAAATCTCTTATAATCGTAAAAAATTCTAGAAGATCTGATACCTGTAAAAATCAAAGAGGGAAAACAGTTACTTGAATTATGATTCTATAAGATATTGGTGTGAAATTTGTGGAGTTTCTAGAGAAAAAACTCAACATAACAAATATTAATGTTAAGGAGGTAAACAACATACAAACTGCAGAACGCAAAACGTGTGAAAATATTTGGAGATGATATTGTATCTTTGAAACATGTTTGCACTACCTTAAAGACGATATTACTGGTCAGGGGTTCTTATTTACATGGATATGGATTTAATTTGGCGTTTAAAATTGTTGTCTTTATTTGTTCATCCCTGAAGCTGGATTATTTCTTTTTGATGTGAATGATTTGCTCATGTCATCCAAGGGTCTTCTGCTCAAGGTGAGTAGCCAAGTAAAACGTGATAAAGTAATTATTTTTTTTGAGTATATGGTGTTTGAAGTAGGTCGTTATATCAACTTTTTATAAGCCTTAAGAGCATCTTCATTATTAGAGACTATCCAATTTAGTCATATTTCTTCTAGAATAAAATTAATACAAATATTTTGTAAAACTTTTGACAAATTATACTAGCACAACACATTCCATGTTTATTTCTATTACAGTCCGTGGTATTTATTATGTATAACATGTTCAAATCAAATAACTCATGTAACGTATATGCACTCTGCTAGTATATAAAATGACATAAAAGTAGGACAATAACACAATTTAGGTATGACAAAGGACTACAATATCATACGCTAGATGCAATATTAGGCGCCTATTGGAGGGCGAGAGTACTAGCGGAAAGATCGAGAGATGTTGAGCAATCTAAATCCTTGGTAATGTTTAAGAACGCTAAATGGGATAATTAATTAAAGTTCGAGCATATAATTATCAAATTTTAATAGTGTGTTTTAGTTATAGGTATGGAAATAAAACATCGGATAAGCTTGTTGTACTGTAAATTGTGTGGTTCTAGTAGGGATTGGGGAAATGAGATCCCTCTGGTTATTAGAATCCAATTAGGTTGAGATTTAGTCGTATCTAAACAATAATTAAGGTCTATGTTTTAGGCGTCACTTTATTCTGTTAATGTGTGGTTGGTTTGTCTTTTGTAGGCTTGTACCGCCTTGAACTTTATCAATATACAATTGTTTTTTTCTTTCAAAAAAGAAAAGAAAAGAAAAGAATGATAAAAGACTGAAGGTACTTCTAGTCATTGGTTAGGCTTGTAACTAGAACAAGAGGTATGGGGAGTAGTGTTCTACTTCGAAGTGAGTTAGAGGATTTGCTCCTACTATTGGAGTAGAACACTACCCCGGCTCGGACCCTAAAATTCATTCACATATTACGAAAATCTTCACTAAAAAAGAAAGATGTGCCGCTTGGGATGTGCGACATTTCTTTTGCCGTTTGGCCTTACAAAAATAGAAAAATAAAAAAAATTAATAAAACATATTAGGGAGTAGGCGGTGCCACATCTTGAAAGGGATAGTATATTGAAACACATTATTACATAGTCCTTGGCCTTTATTAAAAGTTCCAACGAAACTAGATTTAGGTTTGTCAAAATAGTTAACCAGGGGTGTTGGGGCACACACCAACCATATCTTAGTTCCTATTTCTAGAAATTAGCCTCTCAAATATTTGAGTTTCTATAGGATTACCACATCATTTGTCACCTTTTGCTCAAATAAACTATTTAAGTGTGAGTTTGGAAAATGACCATTCTCTCTATGGGCTTTAGTGACATGGCATTGGACTTGAACATCACTACAACAACTTAAGCCTAATTTATTGAGATGACTCTTAAATGAGGAGGGTCATATGAATAAAGATTTCTTATGATATCATCAGTAAATGATTTTAATGGCAAGATTACCCTTGTGTGTGAAAATAGAACAAAAAACTTAAATACAAGATAACTAACAAATCGTACGTTGGGATTTGACAATTTATACATATTTGGAAAGCTTTTTAAAAGACATACACAACAAGCACAAATACGAATATCAAAATTTGTTCTAAGATATTAGAAAAAAAATAGATTTTTTTTTCTTTAAAACCTCTGTGTAACCAATTGATGCGTGTCGTAAGTGCAACAAATCACTTAAGATGTTTTTCACTAATTAACTAGTAATATAGCAGTAGTAAGGATCTTCCCAATAGAGAGTTGTGTAATTGACATGTTATTTAGATTAGAAAAAATTTAATAAAAGCAAATACTAAAAAGGGGGTTTGGTTTTTTAAAAAAAATTAAAAATATAATAAAAAGACAATAAAAAGAAAAGATGATTATGGAATCGTTCACCTTTACCAAACGTTGACTCGAGTAGTACACTTATCTATTTTTCATTAGAATCATTCATCACCAACCGTAGGATAACATGCATGCTTCGTTATCCCCAAAACTCCTTTGATCACTGGATATAAAAGTTCTCAACTACCAGATTTTATTCGTCTGAACCACCAAGTAGTAGATCACTCAAGGTGTTACCCAATCGAATGTTTTAAGCTTTGTGAATTTATGTTGATCCCATTAGTTAAATTCTTAGATCAAGGTCTACTTGCTAGTGTTATCTTCACTCGTCAATTGCTCCGAAAAATCCCTCTGCGAGGTCTCACGATTTCTACTTGTGTAGAGAATTAAGAGACTATTACATATCCCCTAACTTCTACTAACATTAAAATGATCAATAAAATAATTCAATTACACACTTAAACCATCTAGAAATCAATCATAAACCTTAGATATGGTGAAAATAAAAGATAAGATGATTAAAACTCCAAATAAACTTGTATAACTAATAAAGCTTCACGCCTAGAACATTGATTTCACCCTTAATCAACAAAAGATTAGCTACTCATGATACAAAGAAGATTAATAGGAAGAAGAATAATGGTTTACCCCTAGGTTTGTGAATTGTAATATGAGAACTAAATGATAGGTTATCTTGTTTAAGCACTAGAGGTCTTCTTTTATAGCCTCTAATACTTATCTCTCAAGTATCCTCTCTTCTAGGGTTTGGAAACCCATCGGGAGCAAGTTTCCTTAATTTAAAAGTCCTAAAGAAATACCAATTCGTCCAAAAATAGCTCCCCACGTTTAAAATTGAAGTTGGGTTTGCGGATTCAAGAATCAGCCTACTCAAATCCATAGTAAATAAAAGACCGATCCTGGGCGTCTTTTATTTGCAACTTTCAAGCCCAACTTTCTCGGTTTGTTCATAAGTTCTTCATACGATGTCGAAATGACCTCATTCTTTCACCGTTGGCTTCATATATCATTGTCTTCAAGATGATGAGAACAAATCCTGGATTTGGAAAATTTCCACTTGGTCTTTGGTCCTTCTTCCTTTGTAACACTTATTTTCTTGCACAATTAAGTGTCATTCCACTTCTTTTGGATGACTCAACCTAATAAAAGATAAATGAAAAAAATAACAACGTAATATAACATAATTCACAAGAGATCATGTGAATATTATCATGAAAATAACACTCAAAATATAGAGAAAATATGCCCTCACCACCAATATGCACAGGTGTTAAACTTTAACGTTTAATGTTTTTTTCCTTGGAGTAAATGTGCACTCATACAAATCATGTTCGTTTTGTTCATCAATTTGAGTGCAACTTTCATGCACTCACCTTTTTAAAGTGCAGTAAATCTGCATTGAAGATAATTATGCAAATTATGTTTAATTTAGTTCATCAATTGGAGTGCAGTTTTTATGCATTCACCTTTTTAGAGTTCAGCAAATCTGCACTGAAAATAATTACGCAAATCATGTTCAATTAGTTCATCAATCTGAGTGCATCACTCACTTTTTTAAAATACAGCAGACCCGCACTAGTTTTATTTTTTGTGCAGATCTCCGAAAATAATATTATTATTTTTATAGGGTCACGAGAATATTTTTTTTCTTGGGATTTATTATTTAAAGGGATAGTAAAATCATCTTACAATTTGAATTATTTTTAAATTTAAATAGGATCATAAGGATAATTTATATATTTTCCAATAATTCTAGAATCACGAGACTTAGACTCATATTTTTTATCAGGATTTATAAAGAAGCCTCATGTAGGGGCTTCCCATTCCAATAGAGGGGCTTCCCATGTGAAGACAAAATAAGGTCACTAGGTATGAATTTCAAAAACCCCTTATCCATTATATTTTCATAATGACTAAACTATCCATGTTTAGTTAATATTAGTAAAACTACTTAGCTAATAGATTAGGCTAATAATAATTAATCTAAAATAATGTTATATTTAATCAAATCAAATCAGATTTTTCTTCTTTTTGTTTTGGTGAGAAGAAAAAGTAGAAGAAAGAAAAGAAAACTTTTTGTAGATTTTGGAAAAACCCTAGATTTTGATTCACTTAACCAAAATGAGTGATTCTAGTGACAAAGTGAAGATTCAATGGCCGAGAGTAGTCAGGTATACCTCTAACTTAAACTCTTGGTCTTTTTATGGTTCAAATTTGATGAAATTACGTAAAAAAGTATGATTTTTTTGTGATTTAGGCAAGATTTACGGTTAGGTGTTCATCCTAATCTAACCGTAACCGTATATTCATGGTGGAAAACTCAATCATAACAGTTTTACGGTTGGGTGTTTAGCATCGAACCCAACCGTAAACTTTCATCTTCATCTCTTTTATTCGGATTTACGGTTGGGTTTGGAAATAACCTAAACGTAAATTTAAAAAAAAAACACAGTTACGGTTGGGTTCCCAACCGTAAGTTCTTGAGAACTTATATTTACGGTTGGCTAAGAATCGAACCCAACCGTAAACTTACATCTTCATCTCTTTTATTTGGATTTACGGTTGGATTCGGAAATAACCAAAACGTAAAATAATATAAAACAAACAGTTATGGTTGGGTTCCCAACCGTAAGTTCTTGAGAACTTATATTTACGGTTGGCTAAGAATCGAACCCAACCGTAATTTTTTCTGGAAACCTAATTTTTTTTCTTTGAAATCAATCATTCCAACACATTACGATCACAAAAAGGAGAAAAATAACATGGGTTCTTGTAGAATCATACCTCATATACACTATTGGTTGTGGTTGGGGAGTTTGATGAATTTGTTTAGGTTTTAATAGGTTTTAATAGGTTTTTTGTTTAGGTTATAAAGTAAAGGATAATATAGATATTTGTTATTATTATAAGGTATCCCATATCCAATATTTAGATTATCCTTAAACCATGAGAAACTCCTCTGTTAGAATAAAAAACCCCTATATAAGAATTCTTTAAAAAAGGGATACGATACTAATAGCATGATACCGTTCTATATAGAACAAACATATCCTAAGAATAACAATCTTTTTGTTTAATGATTCCTTTGATGCCAAGTAAAAAAGTGAGGTAAGTGCAACATTATAGTGAAAAAGACTACTATAACTTCTTTCCTAAATTCGTCATTCATGACGACCCCAAATAGTCAGTCCATCCAACTCTTTTAGTAGTAAAGACAAGAAAATGAATTTGGGTTCATACTATACAAGCAACAAACAAAATTGGGCTCATTGTACTGGTAACTAGGATCATCCACGAACACACAAAAACAAAATAATACTAGATAGTGTTGATGTAAGGTTATAGGTGTTGTATGTCGACAAGAAGAAATATAAATTCATTCACTGGATCCGACATCTATAAGAAGAACTTCCATCTTTCTATTCTAACACTGTTTTTCTGTTATAAGCAACACCAAAAACAATCATCAGGTTATTATTATGTTTAGTAATTTCTCTTGGATTTATGTTTTGTTCATCACACTTTTGATTTCCTACATAATAATCAAGTGTGTTTTTCCTTTCATTTCCTCATGATTATGAATGATCATTTTTTAGTTTATATATATGATAAAATTTGAACTTAGATTTACAATTTTTTGCTTAATTTCGTGTCTCAAGAGGATATGAGTTTTTGTTCTCGAAGAGATCTCTGTAACTTGTTCAGTGATTTAGTTAATCATTCAATTGTATGCAGCAACAGAAATTAGACCGCGACAGTCGATTAGTATCAGTGTATCACAGATTCACAGTAGACTTTGGTCTTTCTAGGTTTATTACTGTCCATGTGGGTCTATACTATCCGTTGAATTTTGATCTAACATGATGATAAGTTAGAATTGTTTGATGCCTTAAACAATTAGATATGCTCATATTGCTGATTTGCTGACAGGAAAAATGCCGCAAAATCATGTCCTGCTGCTTCTGGGATTTATTCTATTAGTTCAAGGTTCAGAGTCTACGTTCATGAGAGAAAATAAAGAGAAATCTGCTGTCTTCTTGTCACCTAATTTTGTGTTGGGAGCAGGATCTGTCAGTAACAAATTTTACTATAACATCGATTTTCCAAGAGGTCATATTGCAATTAAAGAGTTTAATGCTGAGGTAATTGATGAGTTTGGGAATCCTATTCCTTTGCATGAGACTTATCTTCATCACTGGGTTGTTATTAGATACTATGCTCCTAAGGATACAGAAACTCCTGAGGAGAACGATCCTAATAAACTTAGCTTTAAAAAGAACATTATTGTGAGAAATAGTGGTATTTGCAATAACCTTGGGCAGTACTTTGGACTTGGTTCAGAAACACGCAGAACCGAAACTTACGTGCCAGACCCCTATGGCATAGAAGTTGGAAATCCGGCCGAAATCCCAGATGGGTATGAAGAGAGATGGCTAGTTAATGTACATGCCATTGATACACGGGGTGTGGAGGACCGATTAGGGTGCACTGAGTGCAAGTGTGATCTATATAATGTTACCATAGATGAGTATGGCCGACCTTTGAAGCCGGGTTATGTTGGAGGCCTATATTGTTGCTATGATGAGACTCAATGCAGGGTAAGAAAAGGCTTCAACAGTATACAGAGAAGCCTATACTTGAGATATACAGTGAAGTGGGTTGACTGGGAAGACAGTGTCGTGCCTGTTAAAATTTACATTTTCGATGTCACTGATACTGGGAAAAGTGGTAACAATTCAGGAACAGCTTGTAAGGTACATATGTAACTCTTGTACAGCAGCTGTCATTTGTTAGATTATAATTCAAACTTTGTTTCCTAAGCGAAAGGTTAAGGAGAAATATAATTCTTGCACACTAGAGTTACTAAATTGCTAACAACGACCAATTTCTTGTGCAGGTGGAATATGAAATTGAACAATGTGGTAGTCCTGGTGTTGATAGAAATAGTGTATGCGCAGATAACAAAAAGACAAGCGTGGTTATGCCCAATGGTGGTTATGTTATCTACGGTGCTGCCCATCAGCATTCTGGTGGAATTGGTTCAGCTCTTTATGGAGAGGTACGTTACTTAACTGTGAACATATAGATTCTTTTTTATAACTAGTTGTCTTTGTGTATCTTTTAGTCCTTGTTCCAGCTTCATTTTGAAGCTTTATGACTAACATACAGATAACACCCTTATGCATTGATTAGGATGGTCGTCTCATATGCGCTTCCATACCAGTTTATGGAGACGGAAAACAAGCAGGCAATGAGGCTGGCTATATAGTTGGGATGTCGACTTGTTATCCTCAACCGGGCTCTGTCAAGATATCTGATGGTGAGACTTTAGTTCTGGAATCCAATTACAGCAGCACCAGAACACATACTGGAGTGATGGGTCTCTTCTATATTTTGGTCGTAGATCAATTACCTACAAAATCGTCAAGCATGCCAATTCACGTATGATTCAACATTGCCCTCTCTTTTACATTTTGTCATTGGCTCTATGGTTTTATGTATCGTTTATCTGCAAGCCTCTTCTAGTTGGATATGTCAACTGATTTTTGTTCTTCACATATATGATATATAGATTGAACCTTCTTCCTAATCTCATATGCTCATGAAAATGCTATATGTAAGAAACTGACTTGACTTGGTTTCCACAGATGTTGCATAGCTTGAAATCATTTAACTACACATGGGTATTGGTTTTCATGGGAGTTGCTGCGGCAGTTGTCGTGGTTGTCGGTTATGTTCGAAAGAAGGATGAAAAAGAAGGTGGCTATCAGCAATTAGGAATTTAAGCATACCTCTGTAAGATTCATCGATCAGTTTGACTGATAGAACTAATAAGATCTCTTAACTTCTTATTGGTTATAATTAGTCTGTAATACAAATATAGCAATAATCTATTTTCCACTTTGTTTTCTGTCTACTGTGTTCTTTCATTTTCTTACTGTTTATAGCCTATAGGAAGTCTAGACCTTTTGCAGAGTTAAACTTAAGCCTGTCAATATTGTTGTGTTTCATGAATCACTCTCATTTGATCGTGCAGTGATCAAAATCACAAAAACATTAAGTTAAGAAAGGAGAGACATTTGGATGTCAGTCGGACTGCATATAGAGAGATAGAGATGAGTTAGCTGCCGTAATTTACCTTAAGAACTCAAAATAACAGTAAATCTGATGGAAGTCTTTTAGATGGAATTCACTGGAAAAGCAGCTGGACCAGTGGAATCATATTCATTGGTACTAGGCCTATGCTATATCCAGTATATGTAGAACTGTCTCTATCTTCTGAATGAATGGGTACAAGTACCCACATTTTTTTTAATTTGTATGACCAAGGAAACACAATCTCTGACAGATGATGCATGTGAAGGTGTTACACTTGCTAGCGAACAGACACTAAGAATACTTTAAAGACTAAGAGCAACTGCAGTCATCGATCATAACCTCGATCAAAGATTAAATTTGATCTTTGATCGCTCAATTCCTCCCACAGCCGTGCGATCAGATATAGTATTTAATCGACGAAAATCACTGTTCAGGATTAAAAATAATCTCTGATCGACGAGTAAAACTTATAGTCGAGCGAAGCACTAACGTCTCGCTTGTGAACAAACGACGGCCCAAGATTTCGCTTAAAAACACGGGCGAAGAGCTGACATTTCGCCAACTCAAGCGGGCTATTAATGTTTCGCCTGCTGCGACGAGAACCCAGCAGCTCGTTTACACATAAGTGAAATGTTACAATTTCGCCCAACTGAAGGGAAACAAGGGCGAGATTTCAAGGCACCGCTTGGTTTTGTGTGGGCGAGAGCTTGGGATTTCGCTTTGATGTTTTTTTTTGTAGGCGGTAGAGCAGCATCGCTTGTACCAGGCGAAGCCTTAGTTTCTCGTCCGTCTTCTCAAGCGATGCGTTAATACTTCGCTTACGTTAATGCAATATCCTAGGAATTCGCTTGACTATCCACCGCTATTTTTGAGACGAAGTAAAGATCAAATTTTTTGATCTTTGATCGTTGGGTTTAATCGCTCGACTGTGGATGCTTATGTATATACACCAGACACAGTTAAGAAGTGAATGAGAATACAAAGAGTTTCACCAAATTCATTGATCTATTCCATCTTTACATGTTATCTTTTATTCACTCTATAGATTTTGTTGAAGGGCAGATTATGTCCTGTACATTCATCATCCACTAGCTCATGTTGACCCATAATAAAGAAGGCATACATTTCGTCAAAGATTAACGATGAATGATGTAACGTTTCAAGTAGCTAAGTTTGACTAGATAGAAATTTCTAGCTAATAGAGTCTTTTATAAGTAGAACTTTCTTCAGTCTCACTTTGTCTGTCTGTTATTAGCAAAACCAAGCAGAGCAAGGATTTCATACTCTTTAGACTCCAGCTACCAACAGGTAATAACTGCACACTTAGTATTCCTCTTGGATTTATTTGTTGAAATAAGATTTTTACTCTAGTATTTGCAACTAACTGCTGATTTCAAGTTTTGTTTTCTTGATGTTGATGATTGGTTTGATTTTCTGGTTATTCCTTGTCAAAGAAAATTTAAATTAATATTCAGTGTTCCGCTAGCTAGTAGTATTAATTATTAGCTTTAGGCTTAGTTTATTATTGATTAAATGTTTTTGTCCTTTTAGAGTTCTCTATCATTTTTCAGTAGATTTGTTAATAAAAGCAATGTAAGGGTAATTACAAGTCGAGCCGGCTGAACATAGAGGTTATGTATCTATCCAAGGATTCAACAAGCTCTGTTGAAGTGTTGATCCTGCAGATCTATATCCTTCGGTCGAGGGGAGCGATAGATAAGTCTTGGATTGGTTCCACAAGAATATAATGGAATTTCGCTGATACTGCAGTGAGAGCTGATCCAGCTTTGGTCTACGCCGTTTAACCTTAGTAGTTAGAGTATCAGTGTCAATGTGGGATTGTGGAGTCTGTAGGCAACTCAAAACTTAATTAGCTATGAGCATTGTGCAGGATAATTATACACAGGGTGATGGGTTGTACTAGGCCCTTAGTGTCCATGTTGATCTATTTAATATGCAAAAATAACCAAAACATTAAGTTCGTTCATATGTAATACCAAGTTATAACTGTTATATGCCTTCATAAATTTGATCTGCTCATTTTAATGATTTAATGACAGGAAAAATGAAGCAAATTTGTGCACTGCTGCTGCTTTTGCTGGGAATATTGTTCCCACTGATTCTAGCAGTTCAAGATTCAGAGTCTATGTTCATGAAAGACAGTAGGGAGAAATCCGCTGTCTTCCTGTCACCTAATTTTGTGCTGGGAGCAGGATCTGTTGGTAACAAAGTTTACTATAATATCGATTTTCCAAGAGGTCATATAGCTATTAAGGAGTTCAAGGCTGAAGTAGTTGATGACTCTGGGATCCCTGTCCCTCTGCATGAAACTTATCTTCACCACTGGATAATTTTAAGATACTATGGTTCCAAGGATAGAAAGTCTCCGGAGGGGAATAATCTTAACAAAACTCACCCAAAGGAGAACATTATCCTGAGAAACCATGGTGTTTGTAAGAATCTTGGCCATACTTTGGGCTTGGACAAGAAACACGCAAAACCGCTACATATGTACCAGACCCCTACGGAATAGAGGTTGGCAATCCAGCAGATACCCCAAAAGGGTATGACGAGAGATGGTTGGTTAATATACATGCAATTGATACGCGGTGTGTTGTGGATCGACTAGGATGCACGGAGTGCAAGTGTGATCTGTATAATGTGACAACAGATGAGTATGGTCGACAACTGCCGCAGGGCTATACCGGAGGCTTGAAGTGCTGTGATGATGAGACCCAGTGCAGGCTAAGACAAGGCTGCAGAAGCATTAAAAAAAGCTTCTACTTAAGATATACAGTGAAGTGGGTTGACTGGAGAGATAGTATTGTGCCTGCTAAAATTTACATTTTTGATGTCACTGATACATGGATAAAAGGAAGGAATTCAGCAACAGCTTGTAAGGTATATATGTAACTCTAATCCAATCACTGTTATTATTTAACTAGTTTCCAATTGAAGAATTAAGAAAATGCCATACTTGCAGATTCATGACCATGGTGGTGCATCTTGGTTATGTTTATGTGGATACTAATTTGTCAGTTCTTTAAACAGGTGGAATATGAAGTGGAGAGATTTGGTAGTCCTGGTGTAAATAGAGATCTTAAGTGCGTAGATAACAAAAAGACAATGTGATTATGCACAATGGTGGTTATGTTATCTACGGTGTTGGTCATCAGCATTCTGGAGGAACTGGTTCAGCTCTTTATGGAAAGGTACTTACGTAATTGTAAACATACAGAGTCCTGTTTATAACCTTACTCCGTGACCATCCAAATCTGTCACTTTTGTTATTTTTTCACAGAGTTAACAGAGTGCCCAGTAACTGCCATGTGCTAACATACCGAAAATTAACTTACATTGATGAATTCATTAGGATGGTCATCTCATATGCACTTCTATACCAGTTTATGGAAATGGAAAAGAAGCAGGCAATGAAGCTGGCTACATAGTGGGGATGTCAACTTGCTATCCTCAACCAGGCACTGTCAAGATATCTGATGGAGAGACGCTAGTCTCGGAATCCAATTACAGCAGTATCAGACCGCATGCAGGAGTGATGGGTCTCTTCTACATTTTGGTTGCGGATAAGTTAGCACCAAAGCCGTCAAGCATGCCAGTTCATGCATAATTCATAAGTTTCCCTTCTTTTTATGTTTTCTAATTATTGGTTTTACAGTTCTCATCTTCTACATCTGCAAGCATCTTCCATATGGAGATGGTGATGGAGTTACTTGTTTCCAAGAAAATGCATAATCTTCCAGTAGATCTTATATGATCAATGTAAGAAGCTATATGCAAGAATCTGGTGTTATTCCCCCAGACGCCTGAAAGCTTTGAGTCATTCTACCACACATAACTAGCAGTTCTCATGGGATTTGCTATGGATGCTGGCGTGGTTGTCATATATCTTTGACGATAGATTAAAGGCGGTATCAGCAATAAGGAAGCTAGGCATGTATATGTAAAATTCATCAGTTTGACTGATAGAACTGAAAAGATCTCTTAGCTGTTTATTAGTTATAACTTGCCTAGTAACGCAAATGTAATGGGACCTGGATATGTCTCTAATAAATATTACTATAATCTTGATTTTCCAAGAGGTCATATTACTGTTAAGGAGTACAGTGCCGAAGTAGTTGATGAGTCTGGGAATTCTGTCTCTCTGTATGAAACATATCTTCACCACTGGGTCACTGTTAGATACTATGCTCCCAAGAATACAGAAATCCCCGATGAGAATGATCCTAACAAATTTCTTTCTAAAGAAAACATTACCTTGAGAAACGGTGGGCCAATGCTTTGGGCTGGGATCTGAAACACGACGAGCCACCTCGCAGGTACCAGATCTTTATGGGATAGAGGTTGACCATTCTTCAGAAATCCTAGATGGGTATGAGGGGAGATGGTTTACTAATGTGCAGCTCTTCTCACACTGGTGGAATTGGTTCAGCTCTTTATGAATAGGTACCTATGAAGACTTTAATTCTCGTTTCTAACCGGCAGCTACCTTCGTTTTTGCGTATCTTCTGCTCTTTATGGTGTTTCTAAGTGACTCACATATCCGGAACTCGTATCAGGATTTAGCTCAGTGGAGAGCCGAATTTTTTGGTGTTGCCAATGGGTCTCAGAACTTTAATCCATTTCCTTCCATTTATATTTTTGTCTTAGTTTTGATAACTAGACCTTAAATAGCAGTTTAAAAGATTCAACTCAATAACATTTTCAAAGGTTCAACTCAATAACAAGTGAGAGGGATTCATATGTAACAAAAAGGACCAGATGCAAATAGTTCAAAACAGATTATGGAACATGGTCACAAAAAGTTGCGCCTCTGATGGCCTCTAGTTGCAGGAATCTACAACTTCGTTAGAAGTTGTTCAGTAACTAAGCCTGCTGAATCTACACTTTCTACCCATTGAGTAGCTCATGCGGAGTCCAGTCCCTCCTGACCTCTCCGCCTCTCCTTGGCAGTCTGAGTGACTTCATCCCTTTCACAGTGGTCGTGTACCCATAGGGCGCCTTACTATCAACAATACAAGAATTCTAACCCACCTAGCATACTTCTTGTCACATCAGAACCCCTTCTCTTTTAACTTTGAAACCTAATAGTATGAAAGTCCCCTACTAGGACCCAAGACAAAGCACAAAGACTTATCATAAAGCCCAGCGTCGATAGAGTTCATGCTTTGAAAGCTATTCCATAAAACTTGCTCCAACTGCCAGAACATCACATAATAAGTTGAACACGCTTCAATTATGTTATTACTGGCCGAATTGAGTACAAACATCACTTTTTTTACATTACTCAAATAAACTAAATCCCCAGGAAAAGCCTCAGAATGGAGAAAAGTCACTCTTTGATCAAATTCAATCACAAAAAGATACAACTACAAATTTTCTGACATAAAATAATCTGAAATAACTATGACACATCCAGATCTCATGAAGTTTAGCATTTCGCTACTAAGTCATCATACTAAAAATTCTCAATGGTTGCCAAAAAGTTACACAGGCCGTCAGTTGGAGATCTGAAACTACCCGATCTACACAGGTTCTCATGATGGGTTTGTTTTCTGCCCACAATCACGTTCATTCACATTTTATCACAAAGCACCCGCAAAAAATACAGCTGCAGAATAGTAAGAGACTTCCGTTCGGCTAGTGTCATGTCCGGCTGTTCTTTTCCTCAATACCAGATTTGGTGAATCTCAGCCTTAGAACCTCAAGAACTTCTTCGGCTTTTACATTCTTAAGTGCCAATAGAACCATTGCATGATAGAGCACATCTGCCATCTCTGAGGCTGAACGTGATTGATCCTCATTTTCCTCCAATGTCCGGCATAACTCATCTGCCTCTTCCCTGTACACACCATTGCAGAAACAGATATTAGCAACAAGAATCTTAGTTCAAATCAGACCTTATGTGAGACAGTAACGGAAGGAGCCAAGGACTCGCAAGGGCCAGGGTCACTAACTACACCTACTAGCAATTATCTTACAAGAGCGTGGACAATCTTAACAATAACCCCTTTTATGCAGAGTTGTCCCATCATTGCTTGATTTAGAGTACAAAAGAAGGCAACATATGCCATTTGCCACTTATTTACTAGGACAAGACCAAACTGGATGCATGATCTTGAAGACTTAGCAAAAGTAAGGAGGCATAGTGACTTGTTATCTTTAGAATTGTTGGCCATGCATAAACATATAGAATGTGCACTAAATAGAAAGCTGCAGTTGATTGATAAAAATGTTTAATCACATATAAACTGCTGTGTTACCTGATTTTAGAGCAGAATAACTTCTTGTCAAGCAATAGCCTCCTTGTCCATGAAGGCTTCCCACTATCATCTGCTTCTATTGCAGCTTTCCTTTGGGAGATAATACACTCGAGTGAGTACAAGGTCGTCAATGACAAACTAGAATCTTCTACCTTCCAAAATGATGCTTTATTAGGGAAGATGATCCAACAACAAGAGATGATAGACAAATGGACTACCGAAAAACTCATCAAATGAGAGGACAAGATATTGAACCTCTGAATGTTTGAGGAAATTATTAACTGATGAATAATAGCAAGTCTCTGACCCCATGTGGCATGTGGGACCGTCAGGCTTTCCGAGGTATATTATCTGACAATTTAAATTGTATAAATCAACTCCAATTAAAATTTAACAAGCTAAATGAGTGTAAGTTCTAAGAGAAGCAGTTTGTAGAGAAGCATACAGAATCACGATCACAGTCGAGAAAGACGTCATGAACATTAATGAAATTGTTGAAAGTCTCCCCCTAAGTCCACAAAGATGACCTTGATCGGCTAAAAAAGGTTACTTTGCGTGATGCAATGGTAGTCGCGAGTGCCTCCCTATTAGCAAAGCCTTGCATTAGAATGGCTCCAGTATCGACATTTGAGCAATTGCAACTGCCAAACCTTTATCATCCCATTTCACACTGTCCAACAACATCTCCACCTAATGTCCAGATGAAAAGTAAATTAACACGTTTTGACATTTTTGTACATTATCTCCACAAAACCCATGCACAGAATCAACATACGGGTAAATTGAAGGCAAAGTAAATTAATGAGCGGACTATGATCTTTACAGCTTACTTCTTTTCATTGACAATAACTCCAACCAGTAAACACTAAGCGGTAAGTGCAGCTAAAGGGACGAGATTCACACCTAAAACCTTTAATAATTATTGAAAAACGTACCCAAATCATAAACAACAACAACGAAAAGAAAAAACTACATTAAAATGTAATGTGGAGTCCAAATGTAGCTACATTAATCACGAAAAGCAGATTATTGAGCAAGCGGTGGACCCCTAAAAGAGACAGTGAATCCAGCGCCAGATAAATGGCAAGCCATCTCAAGAACTGATTTTACTACTCTCTTTGTTTGCTTTGGCAGCCTTTGTAAAGGTCCCTACTATTGTTTAGATTGATACATTCATCTACAGTCGTAGATACCTGGACTATGTCTGCTCTCAAATTTAAACATACTCTAGAGTTAGAGTGTCATTTCACTCAAACAGGTAAGAGTGTATCTGCAAATGCCATTATGGTGTTCAGTTCTTGAGACATGATTCGCAATTGATGAGTACAATTGTTTGAGACTTATGAACTTCTAAAAGCGGTAAAGTCATTAACTGACCGGCAGTACCTCTAGTCGATACTCAAAAAAGCATTGTACTAATGACATTTCAGTGAGACATATAACCAAACAATTGTGCAGTGTGCAAAAGCGAATACATCTCAGTAAAAAAAGCACTACTTAAAATAATTAAGCATGGGTAGTTGAGATGCTTGTATGACCTTTGAATCAAGAGTGAGTTCTTTGATAGATTTCTTAGCAGAAGAAGAAGAGGAAGATGATGCATTGATACATAACTTGTTACTCCTCTTGTTAAAATTGATGTTGTTTCCGAACGAAAGGATACGATCTTTTTGATATGGGGCTGTTACAAATCGTGTTAAAGAGGAAGAGGAGGAAGAAGAAGAAATCGCCATTGAACTTTCTGAATCTCTCCTTCTCTCTGTGTAGAGCGTCCACAAGGGGCGAGTAAAACACGGACCAAAGATCAAATACCCTCTTTGGTCCGTAAATGTGTAGCGCAGAGGCGCGAGTAAAAATGGGTTTTAGTCCAGATTTTATCTTATAGCAGAGTAGACTTGGGTTATTTTCTAGACTAAAGATGATTTACTCGGGCGAACTCGTAGTGTTACGCCTAGCATCAAGCGGCGTCGCAGTGTACCGCATGGAATGAAGCGTTATTCTGGTACAACGCTCAGATACACGGGCGGTAAGCTAGGAATACGTCTGATCAAGCGGCACACTAGGACTTCGCCTGCTGAAACGAGACTCTAGGGTCATGCCCACCACCAGGCGGACTCCTAAGACACCGCCACATCCAAGCGGTTCAGTGGAGCTACGCCCAACACCAGGCGGGTTCCTAGAATTGCGTTTGCAATTTGGTGCGTCGCTAGAAGCCCGCCCCACTTTGGGCGTTACTCTAGAATAACACCTGCTATATTTTTACCGTTGAGTTTAGTTTACGTTGAGATGTTACCGTTGAGTTTACCGTTGCAACGACAACGGCTATATTATGGCACTATATATGAGATATTAATCTAATTTCATCTTACTAAACTCACTCATTGCTATCTACTTAGTATTCGAAAATAATTAAGTTCTTTTTCATTTCAGTTTACTTTCCGAATCGATTAGAATTATGCCACCACCACCAAGACCACGAGGTCCAAATTTTACTACAGATGAAGATGTAACGATGTGTAAAATTCATTTGTCAATATCTCAAAATTCTAGTATTGGTACCGATCAATCAGAAGAAAGATTATGGTCTTGCATATTATATGGGATGAAAGAAGCCATACCTTCGATGCCACAACGCACTTGGACCTCCCTTCAAAAACGATTTCAGAGAATAAGTAAAGATGTGGCACTTTACTCTGCAAAGGAGGCGGAAGTGGAGCGTGAACACCATACTGGATGGGGCCCCGAAAATAAGGTAACTACTCATTTAATTTTAACGATTACATTATTGTTTTGAATTGTATATCCTCCACTAAATTGAATTAAAAAAAACAGACTGCAAAAGCAAGGAGGCTTTTCAAGGAAGCTAATGGTGGGAAAAGTTTTAAGCATGACGAGTGCTACGCAATTATGTTAGATAATATAAAATATTCCCGACGATCGACAGCTGTTTTCGATTCATCACAAGCTGAGTCAGATTACGAAAGCGGTGAGGAAAACCGGGAAACACATGAAATTTTGGTCGACAATTCCAGTGGCTATGAAGACATAGGAGATATCCCTAACACATATACCCGTCAAATGGGAAAAAAAGAGTCGAAACGACAGAAGAAAGGGAAAGCACATTGTAGTGGCCAATAAGAAATGATGTAAAATATTTATAGAGGGCAACAAAACTTCAACACCAACTATACAAAACAAACAAAAATGAAGACGACGCAGACAGAATCTGAGTTTGCAGCAAACCTAGCTGAGAAATCGGCAAAGTTTACGGCAAAACAAGCTAGGAAAGAAGCGGACGAGGAATTCCGTACAATGATGATGGATGTCTCTGGGACGGATCCGGGATCAAGACAGTACTTCGAATTTAGGAAGGCAGAAATTTTGAAGAAAATGTTAAACCAACCTTAAAGGATTCTTGGAATACCTTATACCTATGTAAAGGGCAGTCTTATTAGCATTGTCATTTTAAGTTTCAACTTGTATGAACTAATTAATTTTATTTTAAATTTCAACTTTTTTGCTTTTTGAAAACTTACATGCCTTTAACAGTATCTAACCGGCTGATTTTTACATTTCTCAAAAAAAATGACCGTTGCCATTCCAGTTATAAAATGACCATTGTCATATCCTACTTTCACTACCATCACCTGCAAACTCTCATCTTCTGCTTCAACAACACAATTCTTGAAAAAAATTCAAACAAAACATACATAATGGAGGGTTCAAGCTCATCACCAATTACCAAGTGTTCTCTTTGTATTTCTGCTGGTCATGTTGCCAAAGATTGTCCTTGGAAAGGTAGAAAATGCACACTAACCAACTGCAAGGGGTACCTGTTTCTTAGAAAAGCAAAAAAAAAAGAAATGCTGGATTTCAATCTTATGTGAAGTGCAACTACTGTGGAGTTTTCATCTGGTTACATGCTTATGTAGCTTACACCGAGGTATTCCACCACCTATTCCACCAACTTTACCAGATGATGAAAAGTGGTTAAAAGATAAGCAATTTTACTTCTACTCATGTGGGAGAGATGATAACATGGCTTACAACTGTAGAACCAACCTCTTACCATGCACAGATCCATGTTGTGATGGTAAGATGAAGTTGCTCACTTCTAAAAAACCTGAATCTATTGGAAACAGATTCTACTTATGTCAAACATGTAAGAAGGTTAAGTTTCAATAAATATGTAAGCAACTGTTGAAATATGTATGAACTAAGATATTGTCATACTATTATAACTAGGCAATAAAGAAAACAACTTTGCAACTTCATATAGTATTCATATCATAACAGGAATTACAACATAGAGATAATACTAGTACTCCAGAGAAAGGGTTGGTCACAAAATTGAATTATATACCATTTATGAGGACCTGTTCTGAAAATAGGTGAGAAACGACCTTCCTCATTCAATTTAGAAACTTTTTCAATCTTCCATTTGAATCTGGAAGATGAAGGGACGTCGTCAACAATATCTGCATGCTGATTTTGAACTGCAAGAAACAGTGAAGACATAAGTAAATAAATCACTTTGCAACAGCCAAAAACAAAAAAAACAAATCACAATTTAAAAACTATAAGTTTAGACAGAAGTTTTAACGATTAATTTCCAGTGCATAACATGAATATAGTTCGGCATTCAAAAGTTGGGTTTCGAGTACATACATTGCATAACATTTTTTGTAGTATTTTGCATTGAAAATGACTCGTTCATATCTGTGTTGATGAATCTCTGAGAAATTCTTTACACTCTCTTGCTAGATTTTTTATCCTTTTTGAGTCTCTGAGAAAATCTAGTAAGAGAGTGTAAAGAATTTCCCAGAGATTTGCAGAAGTTATTAATGTTTATTTGTGCATTTCTTAAAAAAAATATTTTATCTTCTTCATTGCACTGCTAGCTAAATACTAACGTTTTATTTCCAATGTTTCCTTCTTCTTCTTCAAAAATGACCAAAAATGACCAAAGGAGGAAGACAGAATGGAGCGGGCTTCTATCAACTCGCTTGGAATCCCAGGCGGGGCGCTAGGACACCGCCCGTCCCATTCATCCCACACGGTAAGTTAGCACATGTACAACTCCTTCAGGCGCGTTGCTAGTCCTTCGCCCCATCAGGCGTGATTCTGGGATACCGCCAGTCTCTCGGGCGTGGTCCTAGGATACCGTCCAATACCAGGTGTTACGTTAGGACTCCGCCCCACATCGAGCGTTACGCTAAGATTCCGTCTCGCGCAAGCGTTATCCTAGGAATTCGCCCGTGTTTCCAAGCACATCGCTGGAACACCGCCCAACACCAGGCGCATCGCTAGAACACCGCCTGACTATACACGACTGTTCTTGGGCCGTACCAAAGATTAACATTTTTGGTCTTTGGTCTTTTACTCTAGTCGACCCATTATGATTGCTTGTAGAAAGTAGAAGTGAATGAGATATCTCATATGGGTATTATAAATTGGGCCACAGTTGTAACTGTCTTGTCCAGACCCATTTAACAAGGGCCCTAGTGCTACGCCCAAATCCGACGGTTAAGATCGTAAACTCATCTAACTTCTCTCTTATATAAGTAGTCAATATAAGAATTCTCAGCTCCTTCAAAACCCTAGAATCTCTTCTCTCCGTCTTAGCCTGCCGCTCCGAAGAAAATTAATAATAGTATCTCCTTCTCTTCACTTCCTAGGGTTTCTTCATCATGGTAAGTAAGATTCGTGTTTAATTTGTTTGTTGTTTGTTGTTTGTTGTTTGGTTCTGATTATTGATTATGATGATGATGGTGATGGTGTTTGTATGTTGTAGGTTCTTTCAAATGATATCGATCTACTCAATCCACCAGCTGAGCTGGAGAAGAGGAGACACAAGCTCAAACGTTTAGTTCAGTCCCCAAACTCCTTCTTTATGGTACTACTCATCATCATTATCAATCTCTTGCTTTCATGACTTGTTTTCATCTGCTATCTAGTTGGAGATTTTCTGTGTCTGTCTTCACGTTGTTGAGAAATTCCATCTTATCTTTATACCCATGTTTTTCTACATGAAATTAGTGTTTTGTTATCTGACTTTTGGTATGATGATTATTATTATAAACATCCAGCATAACCCAAGTTTAAGATTCAATTAGATTTTCCCTTGAATTTAGTTTAACCTGTTTATAGCTTTTATTTCAATTTATACCAGTGTTTACAGTAGTGACTGAATAATCCAAATTTATGTTGATTTTGTGGGGTTGGAAATATAATATTAATTCTAAAACCCATGATACTCATAAAATATTTGATGTTTTGATTTATATGTTGTGTTTGCTCTATTGATAAACTATCAGGCATGTGAGAACTACACAATGGAGAGTAAGTAGATGACAATATGTTAGCATTATTAAGGGGAAAATAATGACCAAAGAACGAAGGTGTATGATTTTGATGGGGTGAATTAAGGGGAATGAACTACATCTCTCTCCTCTATGGTTAAGAATTAGATGATATTTGCCTACAACAAGATTTACACATGCCTATGAACATCATTATTCGTTTGTATCTCTGTATTTTTGAAGTCTTCTGGACTTTGCACTGAGCCCTCGTTTTATACATTATCTTTTCCTTTATTCTTATAGTGTTTGTTTTTTTTGAAACAGGATGTTAAGTGCCAAGGATGCTTCAACATGTAAGTTCCTTTTAACCTTCATATCCAATTTCTTATTACAATTATGTTGCTGACTTTGAAGATGTGTGTCTGAATCTTTGTATGTTTCTTGTTGTTGGATTGGATGCAGAACTACTGTATTCAGTCACTCACAAACTGTGGTTGTCTGTGGGAATTGTCAAACTGTCTTGTGCCAACCAACAGGAGGTAAAGCTAGACTTACAGAGGGATGCTCATTCAGGAGAAAGGGAGATTAAGTGGTTGAATTTGCTTTTGTGTTGCTCCGAATGTTGTGGCCCTAGATTATTTTCTTCTTCTTTTGTTTAGTTTTAATTCAGTGAAAGACAAGTAAATTGAGATGAATTTAGGGTTTTGGTTTTGACGTAATTTTGTTGCCAGAACGTCCTGTCTTGTGACATTTATAATTATGTTGTCATCTTTTACGTTAGTTTCAATATATAACTTTGGGATCTCTAGTAGTAGTATCAATCATTCAGTCATTTACCTTGCTCTGTTCAAAATATATAGTACAGTGCTTCGTTAACTGAGTATGGAAGCTTCAATAGAATGAGTGATGTATTACACCCCTTGACTTGATTGTTTGTGAAACATGGTTGAGTGAGAATCTAGTTGTATTCTGCGACTGTATGATATGTTCTTATTTGCTGTTATGTTCTTTATCCAGACCTATAGAATGAGTCTTTATGCCATGCCACCTTTTGCAATCTAGAGTGCACAAGTCTTTCTTTTAGTCATGGCAGGCTGATTATCACCAATGTGTCCGCTGTTGCATGAAGAAACATACCGGAACTTTTTTATGGCACCCATTTAGATGTAAAGCCAGACTTCAAGTACTAGCCACGGTTGCTCTAGAGCATGTTTTTCTAGTGTTCATTATTTATCCTTCATGCTGCTTGTACACATTACTTGTCATGTTTCTTTCGTCTAGACATATTTCACTATTTTTATGCATAGGGCTGTCTAGTTTGGAATGTGGACATCCTTTCATTAATTTTTGTGATGTGGTTGTGTAACTTGTGTTTGTTAATTGAAGCATAATGAGAAACTTTTACACTAGGTTATTTAGAGTTCACTATGGAGTTCTGAGGTTAATTTTTTTAATGCTAATCTAGTTTTATAGTTGATGATAATCTGTAATTCCTGAGTAGTTTAGGATGTTCACTATGGCTCATTTTACAGGTAGCACCTAAATCATGAAGGTTAGAAATGTGGCAACTTTTTTATATCATTCTTTTTGGACTGGATTAAAAAAATGTCTTAGTGGAATTTTAATGGGGGAAGAACGTCAATCTTTTCCAATTCTTGTTAGTAACTCAGGATGTGCTACTTACAGGCTATAGCA
This sequence comes from Papaver californicum, assembly GCA_023531435.1. Classification (NCBI taxonomy): domain Eukaryota; kingdom Viridiplantae; phylum Streptophyta; class Magnoliopsida; order Ranunculales; family Papaveraceae; genus Papaver; species Papaver californicum. Next base: position 2,900,138 of record JAJJMC010015431.1, on the reverse strand, counting down.
ATTATTATATGCTAATTAAGCAAAAAAAAAGGTATTAAATGCTTGACATAGATTTGTGCTGTTGAATTGCAGAAGTAATTATTTGAAAGTCGAGTCTATTTAAGAAGGTGAAAGAAAGATTTTGATATTTAGATGGGAAACTTGTACTGTCATGAACTTCTTTAGTGCATCTTTGTCATCTAAATAGCCACTTCTTTAAAGGTGTTTTGTTGTATTTATTTAGCTCTGGAACAGATGTTTTGTAATGATTACATGAATGACAATGGAATATCGTAGTGCTTGTGTGAATTTATCGATGAATGGTAAAAAAATAAGGTGATAGACAGTGTGCTCCTTTTGATGGTATCTATAGGCTTGTAGAAGCTGAACTGTTTACTGCGTGTTTTAACCTCTTATAACAGCCAATCCGTACCTACCATATCAGCACAGTTGCACAGCCCATAGGACCAGGTTGCATAGAGATGGGATGTTGTAGATATGTTTTCTCTAAAGTCATTGGAATGCATGAAGAGTCAGTCCTCGGTAAAAATGGCTCTGTATCAAAATTTTCTTTAGTTATGAGTCATGAAGAGGTTTAACTAGAACTTTTAACTATAAAACTGAAATCCAGACGGCATTCTGTCTAAGATTTGTCATGTTGTCTACTCAAAACTTTTAAGCTTGTAAGATGCTACGGTTATAATTTTACATTGATGCGAAGTGATGTTACATTCCAACAGCACAAAATCATTGACGCGAAGTGATGTTAATGTTACATTCCAACAGCAAATTTTGTGCCAGGACCCTTAATCATGCTATACTTCTGCACTGCGTTGGTCTCTCTTTCCACACAGTATTAGGGATTTGAGCTATCAAAGTTTGGCAGGGTCGAGCGTGGTTGAGGGCTTGCAACTCTTGAAACAAAAGAAAATATACAATCATGGAGTTATGTTCAGCATATCTTTGAATCCGTTCAGTTCCAAATTCTACTACCGCATAGAAAAGAATTTCCGCTGCATTGCATCCTGGGTAATGATAATAATAATATGGAACGAACCCACGTGTTATGGATTAAGCAGAAATAGTAGATACTCCCTCCCTCTAAGTTACAAAAGGTTGGGTTTTTATTTTGGCTTGTCCTTGGCAGAGATCCAATTTCAAAATTATTAGATAGATGACTTTTACGGGTAGGTTCGAGTATACAAGACCTAAGCGTAAATTTACCTAGGTTAAAATTATTTGTACTTTTATTGGTCGTATGTTTTGAATTATATGCCATTTCCAAACCTAAATGTATGTATCATGTTGTTGGATCCTGCAAGGTTAAAAAATAAGAGAGATAACGATTTAACACCTATTGATCACACACCGGGAATGATAATAGAGGTTTCAACAAGAACGAGAAGAAAAAAACTTTGGGGAAAGATGATAAAGAATAAGATGTTGGTTCATCCCAACAAAACTAATCTGTCAGAGAAGAGATTAAACAAGACAATGAAGAGATTTAAGAGGAAAAAAGTGATAACGAAGAAGAAGCACAAGATGTTGGTTTATCTCAACAATAAAAGGAAAAGAAGCCGAGGAAGAAACCTTCACCAGAAGGCGAGCAAATTCCAAAGGAAAAGCACTGTTGTTACCTAGGAAGAAGAATGGCATATCTTGAGGTGAAGCCCCAGATTTGCCTGTAATCCTTTTTATATACTTGTATTCCCGAGATGTTAAAGTTTGTGAGATGCAGGTAATGTCTAAAACTAAGAATGTAAATCTTATTGTATATTGATTTTTTATGGTTTTGTTTAACAATATTTTCTTATGATTTATGTAGGATCAAAAAGTTACGGTGAAAAAACTGAAACATCATAGGTCTCGGTTTTGGCCTTTTGGTGGAACGTGTTGAAGTCCGTACACTGGTGATAAATGCAGGATATTTCCTGCAATTCTCAATGCCCAGTTGGAGTATGATGTTTTCATTGTCAGTGCCTTCAGGGAAATATATTGTCTTGAAAGTGACACTTTTCATTTCCTATTCGGCGAGATGACTACCATTCCAGACAATGTGCAACAAATTCTGAGCCTTGAGGTTAAAGTTGTTTTGAGGGTTTCGACAACAATCTTCCATGGTCTGATCTCTATATCCTGGTTAAAGACACCGTTGGATGGGAGAAAGACGAAGCAGAAGCGGAATTCCAATTGGATGCTGGAGATAAACCAGGGGAACCAAGAAAGATTGCAGGTAAACCTAGTATCATGACTAATAAAATCTTGTTTTGTAATTTGAGTCAAAAGGTTGGAGATATATTGATGCAGAAAAGAGCAGGAAAGAGCTAGGCGTACAACCACAACGTATTTGTTATATGCCTTTGGCACCATTATCTTCCCTGATCTCTCGAGAAATATGGTTAATGCTCATTATCTCCAACTATTAAAGGATCTCGAGAGACTATAGATACTCATGGGGCACTTCCAAACTCACATATTTACTTGAGAGCCTTATAAAAGCCTCGAGGGTTGGAGCGGCTCAAATTTCCAAGAATGTTAGCCTTCTCCAGGTAATTTATGTGGTTAATTTCAATATTTGTTGTATTTTTAATATTAATTTTACAGCGTCCTCTAATGTAAAATTTGCATTTTCACACAGTCATGGGTGTAAGACCACTTTTTCACCATGAGGCCTACTCTGTCTCCAACCCGAGAAGAGGAATATACTAGTCCCATAAGAATGAAATTCCCCTTCACAGATACTCGATAAAAGAAGAAAATGGTTAAGATAGTTGATTTAAGGGATGAGTTGGATAGTTTGACAACTGAAAATCTGGTTTTTCATCCATATTTGAGACTTGACCAAGATGACGAAGATATCCGTGTGTTTTTAGAATTGGCAAGCTATAACAGACCTTTGTTTCATCCGACAGGGTTTGTAATGGCTAACCCTCGTCGAACTCTCCGCCAAATTGGTCATGTCCAAAGCATAGTTCTTAGGGGAGCATTTAATATGTGTGTTGCGGATCCACCAACGATCGATGCTTGGAACAACTTCCTTCAAGACAAATCATATCCAAATAGATGAGGCAGTGCGGCATTTTGGCACTAAGTTGGCCGCAAAAAACTACCTGGCATGGTATTATCAGTTTGGTCATCCTCATGTGATAAATAATGATCCAGAAGCGATGAAAATTCTCCAAAAACTTGATATCAAGAAGAAGACTCAAGGAGAAAAGAAGGGTATAATGGGTATATATTGGAAAAACTATATGAGAAAGCGGTACATATTATTTTATTATATTTTTAAGATTTATTTATGTTATGAAATAATCTAATACTTTTTTTTTACATTTAAACAAAAAAAAAAAGACAGTTGTTGGCAGAGATTCCAGAGAATATGTTTTGCAGCATCATTAAAAGATATACGATGATCCTTGAACAACAAGTAACACTTTAATACCGAATAAGAAACATGTATGATCCAAATAGAGATGATCTTTATGAAGATTTAGAAAGGGGTTCAAAGAGGAGCAGACATTTTTCAAAAGGTGCAGGTACTTGCCCAAGTCAGCCGTCACCTAGTACTGAAGAGACGGATTTAAAAACCGGATAAGTGGATGTACAAGGTCGTGATCGTGGTCACGGTGGTTATTGTACTCGTGGTCGAGGTAGTACAACCAAGAGAATTCGAGGTGGACGTTCTCGTGGACAGTGATTTTATGTTAGAACATACATTATAAAAGACTTAAATATTTTCTTTGTTTATGTGGTTGTTTATGGATTTTTAGCTATGCATATTAGGATGAAGGAATGATTGTGTTTTAATTGATGTTTGATTGTTTTCATGGATAGTAAATTAGTTTTGAATGAATGAACAAGTTAGAAACTATCCAAATTTTGGCTAAATGTAGATAAATTTCAAGTTAAGTACATACTTACGGCTAGGTAATCAAGAGAAAAACCCAACCGTAATATCTTCTGAAACATACGATTTATTTTTACGGCTGGGTCCAATATAGTTCAAACCTAGCCGTAATTTTTTTCGGCACTTTGATTTTACTTTACGACTAGGAACTTAAAGACCCAGCCTAGCCATAATTTTAATATGTCGTTAGATTCTTTTCTTAAGCCTGGGTTTCTAATATCACAACCTAGCCGTAATTTTCACTTTGTCTTTAGATTTGTTTTATGGTTTGGATACTAAAGTCCAAACCTAGTTTTAAACCTGACAAGTTAGAAAATCGAAAGATATGTCAGAACTACGACTGGGTTTCTGTATCCCAAACCTGACCGTAGCTCCGACAATATTTTTTTTTACCAGATTTACGACTGAGTTTTGTAGCCAGAACCCAGCTGTAAGTATGACATGTTTTCTAATTGTATTTTTCCGTACTTACGGATGGGTTCGATATAAAAGACCCTAACCTAAAAGATATTTGCTTGCTTTAAATGTTTTTTATGTGGTTTTTTGGTTTAAAAAAAAAGTCGTTGCAACCTTCAACTAGTACTTTTTTAAAGATAAAGTTGTTACACGTTTTTTTGGTTTGTTGAATATATATGTCCACCCATCATATTTAAATATGACACCATCTACTTCAATAATTTTCCCCAAATTTATTATAATATCGCTCTATTTGTCTAGAAAATGTTTCAACCTTGGATTGAAGGTCCTAATTTTACTCTAGATGAAGATTTATCTATTTCCAGAAATTATATGCCGTGTTATCCAAAGAGAGGATAAGAAAAACTTCTGTAGTGAGCCGGTATCACTCATAATCGTAATGTAGTTGGGTTATTTTGTTCATTTGTAATAATTTATAAAAAAAGTTAAAGAATTTATTTTTTAATTCATATTATTATATAATGTACGAGTTAGGGGTGAAATTGACGTTGAAATTATGGCGATATCTATAGAGGAATGAAGGAAATGAAAAGGATCAAATTTCCAATAAACTCATTTCAACATCCTCAAGGACTTCTTTCTCACTCATATTTGAATGAGAATCCTTTTATAATATCATGTGGTTTAGTGGATTGTAGTGTCGGTTGTTTATATAATAGATTATCATATGAATTAAGTAATAAAAAAGAGTTTTTATTTTAAGTCCAAATATACATGATAACCTACGTTTTTTAGTTTTTACGGTTAGGTCTATACTAGACCAATCTAACTGTAATTTTCAAATTGAATTGAAAGTTACGATTACGATTGAGTTAGATTGGGAAAAACCTGCCGTAATGTTTTCTGGAACTACAACTTTTTGCTAATTGTACTTTACAATTGGGTTCGTATTGTAAAAACCTAACCGTAATTTTTCCAAAAACTGCAATTTCCTTAAGTGTACGTTACGTCTGGATATGTACTGGGCATTACATAGCCGTAAATAACACGATAAATGAAATAAATTGTTTTGTGCAAAAACAAAAAATAATTCAACAAAATATGTCATTCATAATGTGTGATTCAAAATAAAATTCTTATCGTATAATCACCGCCATTCATCATATTTTAATCACCTTCCAAAGTTCTATTTGGCTCTCGTACTTATTACACCAACCTGTAGAGATTTAAGTTTCAAATTGGCTACTCAAAGGAGGCAATGAACTTCCTTCTTCTAATCAGAGGTCGATAAAAATCTTCGTACGAGCCCAAGCACAACTCTTTTACATGAAAGTTGTTCGACATAAAGTGTTCTTGTTGGTCTGAATATACAAACCATTGCAAGTGAGAAATAATGCATGACGCAAGAGAATGTTTCGGCGAGTACGCGCCCACATATCAGCATGTTCATCCAATTATCCAAAGTCAAGTTAATGTTATCGTTTAAATGACGTTCTAATGCAACAAACTTTCTCGTTAATCTTCGTCTCTTGTTCTCCTCGTTCCCCAGTTCTCATCATTAACTTATAAAAATTACGGTTTTATGTATTTATGCCAATATTTTTTACCTTGGATAGGTGCATTGGTTCATACCTTAATCTTTCTCCCCAGTAAAAGGTCCAAGTTGTTCCAAGACGACATGGTAACCACACTTCCCATCGTCATCAGCATCTTCAGTGGCTTTAATGTACGATAATAACATGTAGGTCTCCAAGTAGTATTCATAGATGATGTAGGTAGGTCGGTAAAGTTTACCTTCCTCATCTATAGGGGTTTTCATCAATCTTTTTGCAATATGAATCGTCTTTTTCTCACCACTTGATCGAATCATTAGTAACTTTGAACCACCGAGGCCTTTCTCTTCATGTTAGATTTTGATGTTGAATTTAGTTTGTTACAACCGTTTTGTTTGATGTGTACTTGGATTGTTAAACTCTCTTGGGTCGGAAAATCCAGAACTGCATGAAATATATCTTGTCGGCCTGGTTCATCTTTTGCCATTTTAGTACACCTAGGCTTGTTTTTATCCTTTGTTACGACATCCTCATTCTCATCCCCTGCTTCATACAGTTTGTGCATGCGCTAATAACTCGAAGGATCTCTTTTCTTTGATACATCCAACAATTGTTTCTTTTTTTTCCTTTTTATCGACCTTGAGTCTTTCGTACTAGGCCTACCCTTTCTCTTCCACTTACTTGGTTTGGTAATATTATACCTAGTGTGAGGGAAGACAAATTTACTCAAGTTACTCAACCAAATTTGCATTTGTGTCTTGTTTAATATAGAGTACTTCTCGGCTAGTGCTTTTTCAATGTCGGTATCGTCAAATTCTCCTTCAAAATCATTATTGGCAATTGGTTCATTAGATGATAGTTATTTTTAAAAGGGATCAATATATTGAATTGGGATCATACTTTCTTGTACGTAGCTATGACACACAAATATGGGAGTCCCAAAAAAGATATATTGGTACAAGCACATTCTTCCCCTCTTAAGTTGCCCAACCTAAAATGGTCCAATTCATACATAATCTTCTCAAACGTCCAATACAACATATTATAAGTTATTCCCCTGAGCCGAGGATCGTCTAATTTGATATATTTTCTGCATCGGTTTTTTTTCAAACTTCTCTTTAACTCTACCGATATCACAAAGCAAGTAGTCGTGCATAAATTGAGACTCGTAACAAATCCACAATCACAAATATGAAGATTTTTCTTCAATCGGTTATGAGACAACTCCGCCATACTTGTAGCTTGGTTTTCATAGTGTTTATATTTGTTTGTGAACGCAAATACAAATGCTTCTTTGCGCAAAATTAATTAATTGTCCAACAAATACTTATTACAATTAGGGATGCACAAAAATTGGTCGAACCGGCCAGACCGTTGATGACGTCTCGGTCCACGGTTCAATTAATCGGAACCGTTGATCTGTCGTCTCAGTTCACAGTTAGAGGTCCAAAATCGGTCAAACTAAACCGATCTAAACCAACTAAATTCTAACCATTGATGTTTTTAGATGTTTAATTCTAGCCCTTGATATATATATAACCCTAAATCATATAAGAGAAAATCCTCTTTCTTTCTTATTCATTTCTTCCGCCTCCACTTCTTCCGCTTCCTCTTAATATTCTCACAACACCACCATTCTTCTCCATATTTATTTTTTTCTCTTTAGTTTCTCGAGCAGAGCACCACCACCTGGCAAACGTTAATCCCATGTCTCGAATTTCATTTCTTTCTAAAAAATAATAGAGTACTAGATGATCATTTCTATTCAATATTTTAGTCTCAATTAAATACAAGACCCAAAATCTTTAGAATAAACATATACCAATCAACACGAAAGATTGAAAGAGTTGCTTACCAGTGAAAGTGAAGAGAAAAGAGGTTAAGATTGTTTGATGGGTAGAAAAATAAAGAAACGAAAGGAAAAGGCAAAGAAATGTTGTAATCAAAATGAGTATTTATAAAAATTGTTATGCTTTAACAAAAACAATACTCATTTCATCCATGAACAGTATTAATAGTAATCTTACTGATTGAATTTTTTTCCCGTCGTATTATTGAAAATTATTTAATTTTGTTTGATTGAATGGTAGGTACTATGCATACTTCGCCAAAAGTTGGAGATGAATTATCTTGAAGTGGTTTTCTTATTTGGTTTAAATTTTCACATAAATGTCACTACCAAATACAGTTCACACATACTGTTCCTACCTTCCAAGAGAAATGTTGATGGAATCTCCACCTCTAAATTTAGCGGAATCTTCTCTAAGTTTAAGCAGATTACTGTTTGTGAAAAAAATTTGACCGACCGAACGATGTGAACCCCTAATTACAGTTGAGTAACTTTGTCAATACGCCAATATCATACGTTCATTCTATATAATATTCTTCGGTGATATATCAAATCAAGGCATCTCACTTCCTTGAAAAACTAGTCATTTTAGTTTTGCCACCTTCCCATCATTCTCGAATTTCTCTTCTTTCTTGTTGATATATTGGTAGTTTCCTTATTCTTTTCATTTCATATTTCTTTGGTGGTTGAATGATGGATTTGACTTAATTTGAATATTATTCCAGAAATAGAATATGCAAAGATGGTTAAGGGCGTCCGGTAAAACCTTCTTTGTTGCATTCATTAGTGCTACTTCCTTGTCGGTAATGATCACCTTAGAGGTATAACCTTCTACGTATAATAACTTCACTTGTTTTAATACCCACATGTAACTTTTTTTATTCTTGTCTTTCAGGAAACAAAATGCAATGCTAAAGGGAGACTTGCGAGATGTTTGTCTGACATAGTTCAAGACCATGAGCTTATACTTGTTTGTTTTATAAGTTCAATCCATTAGAAGTTTTGATGGGAGCATCGTGCCAACTTAAGAAACTCCAAAGTAGCCAATAAAAGATGTTTTATTTGTTTGTCATCATCTTCTTCATGGAATATCGTGTAATTATATTTTTCTTCAAATATTTTATTGTTGCATCTGCTCCTCTTTTTTTTTGCCATGTCGCATTTCTTAAATTTGCTTTTGCATTGTAGATGGTCTCCAAGGAAGAAACATTCTATGAGTTTTTTTCTTTCAAGTGACCGGAGATATCAATTCATACTTTTTTTGGATCATGGAATCTACCAGTATAATTTTATTAGGCGTCAATCATGCAGCAGAAGGATGTGTTAGCAAACTCTCCGGAGGTTCGTGGTTATGAAGAACGCATTCAACTTTACTAAGAAACCACTTTTTTCATTGTTTAGCTGAAATTGAAGTTTGCAAGGGCATCCAGTCTTCTTAGAGAAATATGTATTCTTTCATGCTCGTCTTTCCTTTATATTCAATACCCTTTTTCGCGTGACTTTTATACTCTGCACTACACTCGTGAATCATTTGAAAGTGGTGGTCATTGACTTACTTGTTACAAACTATCACACACATCTTTAATTTGCCACGTTCTCTAGCCCACTCCTTTACATCATCTTTGTTTTTCCTTCTTTATAATTGACCAAGAACACACAAAGTTATAAAAACATCGCAATATGGTCCAAGAATCGAATATAAATCTATTGGAATCTACCAAATTATGCAAATAGTTGGAGGTTGATTATCAATTGGATAAGGTTGAGGCATGAACTATCAACCAAAAAAATTAGAATGTTAACTAAGCAGAAAAAAAAGGATTTACGGCTGGGTCGAAAATCATCGAACCCAGCAGTAACTATGGTTATGAAAAAAAATCCAAGAAATTCCTGGACTTAAACGATTTTTCCTATTCGTAAATTTAGAAACCAACATATATAAACCTTTATGGTTGGGTTTTATCATTTTTTACCTGGCCGATATGTTTTCATAGTTAGGTTATTTGGCACTACAACCTGGACGAGATTTTATATGGCTAAGTTATTTGTCAATACAACCTGACGGTAAAAGGTGTATTCAATAGCATTTAATTTACCCATGCACTGAATTACGACCAGGTTAAGAAATGCTCGACCTAGTCGTAAATGGTTTTTTATTGGGTTTCTCCCAATTCTACCTTTTTATGTCTAGGAGTTCATCATTTACCTAGCCGCAAACAATGTTTCAGCTAGGTTTTTAGGTAAAAGACTGGTCGTAACTATGTCTGAAAAACTTGCGTACGTCATTCTTTTATGTACTTTCACATATTTTGAGCAATAAAAAAGACATTGAAGCTAAGTTAGAGGTATATCTGATTATTTTCAGCCATTAATTTTTCACTTTCTCGGTTTGTTTCTTCATTTGCTCCCTTTTGTTGAGTTTGACATTGGGTTAAAAACTTTTCATCATACGTAATCAGCCATAATCGGATCTCTGGTAAGGTATACAAAAAATTTGTTTGGTAGATCATGTAAAAACATCCACCTCAAATTTCTCACTGTAATCACTCATATTGGTTGATTGAATCAAATTTTGTATTGTTCAACCTGAATCTCACATTTTCCCTTTTAATTCTTCTTTTATCCAAAAACTCAAAATAATAACTTAAATTTCTATCGGTAACTATAAATAAAAATTATTAATCTAATTTAACTATTAACACTAAATTATTCAATCTAATTAAAAAATTAATTGGACGGCTGAAGAAAGTCCTTCTATATGTTCACAATGGGAGCTAAAATGTAGTCGTCTTATAGCAACTATTTCAATCTCGATTTTCTTAAAATATCTCCAAATATGTACCACATTTCTTTAAATTAAAGCGTAAATAATAAAATTAAATAAATAACTTATTGTTTAGTTTCAAAATTTTGCTCAAACTTGGTGTAATTTTAAAGATATTATGGAAAAGAAGAATTCGACATAGTTACTATAAGGCCTGAAATGATTGCAAAAAGCTTTCAGCAACCATTTTGGTTCCTTGATTTTTTATTTACTTCAAATCTAACTCAAATTTCTTTCAATTGCACTATAAACTAACTATAATTTAGTCATAATTGATTAAAATAATTTTAAATGACCAATGGATTTTCAAAAAAAAAAAAAAAAAACAGTTACTATATGGTCTGAAATGGTTGCAAAAAGCTTCCAGTAACCATTTTGGTTTCTTGATTTTTTTTATTTATTTCAAATCTAACTCAAATTTTTTTAAATTAGAGTCAAAATCTTTCAATTCCACTATAAACTAACTATAATTTACTCATAATTAATTAAAATAGTTTTAAATGACCAATAAATTTTTAAAAAATTAAAAAATAATTATAAAAAATATAATCTTAGATCAGATCCCACAGCTACACGGACATTCAATATAAATAAATAAGGATAATTTAATTATCATTATGAAATATAATAAAATAAGGATAGCTAGTTATTATCATGGAATATAATCGAATGTAGGATTTCTCACATTACTAACAAATAATCCTATTTTTTATTAGATGATAAACCCTTGTATTGAATTCATACACTAGCTCATACATTAAATTTAATTATAATACAATAATCAGGCAATTGAAGTCAAAGTTCCTCGTTTTGTGGTCTTGGTTTTTCCACAAAGTGATTATATATCGAGCCTCCACACTCTAACAAGACAAAATGATATTTTCAAGAAAAAGGAAGACAAAAAGAATATGCATTGCGTGCTTTCCTGTGATGTGATGTGCATCCTCTGTCTTGTATCTTAGTCTGAATCCATGCATAGAACCGCACGTTTGAACGCGACACTAGGTTGTAGTCTAAAGAGATTGATAAATTCATGTAAAGGTGAATCATCCTCATCATCATCAAAATAGAAAGAAAAAAATAAAAACCAAGTACTGGTATATAATAATATATTAAATTCCCAACATCTTTTGAGTCTTGTGCGTGCACACAAGTGGTTGTGAAGATAAAAAGATATGAGTGAGATATCTAGCTCTAGCCACCATGCTAAAAAGTCTTTGCATTTCTCTGTTACCTAATTGCTAATTAAAGGAACTAAGAGGACTGTAAACTTTGTTTTCAATTTTCGAATCTTTGAAATTTGATTAGAGGGTGTCATCTTGGACATCCCTAGCCTTTTACAATTCCGGCGGACAAATTTTCCAAGGGGCTGGCTGACAAATGAGCTAGGTTTGGTATGTTGATTCTGGGACGGTGCGCCACATGGGGGGCATTATCTGTCACTTCCACTTCCTAAATTTATCTTAGTTACATGTAATTAAACTTATGTTTTTTTTCTCTCTTTCTTTTGAAGCATATATATATATATGCTTTGAATTTATTTTATTCACCTCTTTTGTCGAACATCATGCTTGGCACTGGTATGTCCCTATCCATTTGACTGTAGTATATTTTGCAGAAATTCTCCCCCCTAAAGTCCTGAGTCAGTAGACTGTAGACACCAAACCTCAGTCATTCCTGTCGAAAAAAGGCTACATGCATATTGGGTTTATAAGAGCGTCCACGGTTGTTGGAGTATAAGACGGACCAAACCTATTTATGATCTTTGGTACGTCAAAAACTAATCGTAATGGGACTATTATTAATGGTCTTTGATCCGTTTTTTTATCCTTAACCAAAAAAAATGGTTTGAAATCTGGACCAAACGAGTTATAGTCGCACGGCCATGTAGGGAACCGTTTAATTTTAGGCGGACGTGTAGTGAACCGTCTGATGGCAGACGCTCCTTTAGCGTAACGCTCTAAAACACGGGCGTTACGACTGATGAAACGTTCACCCAAGATTACGCCTGATAAAACATGCGTCTAGGATCACGTCCACTAACATGCGTTAACCAAATCAACATAGCGTGTAACTAGAGATCCGCTTGATGGGGCGTTGATGAAATTAATCAAACACTTTAGGTGAGATCTATGGTAGTAGTTCATGTATGACTTTGCTATTATTTCTAAGATCAATTCTCCTTCCCTGCAATGTAATCATTCAATCATTCATACAATCACAGTAAACCATTCAAACATGATCATTCAATCACACAATTCATCCCTGTTTCTTCTTCACTATTGCTTCATTTCCTAACCCAAATTCAGTACCACCAACCTTCTTTGTTTTTCCAACCAACACAGACTTAGCAGAAGACAAATTCAACCCACCATCATCTTTCCTTCATTGATTCACAGAAAACCATTCACGACAGTTCCATCTTCTCGGCTGAAATACCCATCTCTCTTTCTTGGCCAAAGTTCATAGCTCACCATTCTCGCTGGCTCGCCTGACTTCTTCTTGTACTACATAGCCACCTTCTTTCATCTAACATTAAGCACAACACACCCAATTCACAGCATCACAATTCAGACCCGCCTGATGGGACGATGTCTTAAAGGTCCGCTTGGTTTTGTAGGTGTTCGTCTATGAATCCGCCTGGTTCTTCAAGCGGTTGGCTAGCTGCACGTTCGTATTTTTCCGCATACGATGCACTTTCTCGTGTAGACAATTGATCAGGCGTATGCCTATTAAACCGGCCTATCAGACGTTCGTCTAGTAAAACGCCCGTCTATGGGGCGTGTGTGCAGGAGTCCGTCTATCATCAGACGTAATTTTCGTTACCGCCTCACATCAGCGTTCAACCAAATGTCCACCCCATGCAAACGTTTTCTTAGACGTACGTCTGTCTCAACTAACGTATACCCAGACATCCGCCCAACAACAAACGTCATACTAGACAATCGCCCGATCATTTTTAGTCGTGAACATGTAGTGTTTGGGCCGGATCAAAAAATAAAATTTTTACTTTTTGATCTTTGGATTTAGTCTTACGACTGTGGACGCCCTAATTCGTATATGTTTATTAGATTAAAAATTCTTATCTCTCACTTCTTGTAATCAATTAGGACGGCGCACAAAGTACTGTTAATCACTTCCATGGGACCTTACCTAAACTTTTCCTGGTTCACAAATTTCATAAGCAAACTTTTGAAGCTTATTGTTTTTAATAAATTTATTACTTGTTTTGTTGTATACGGGGGACATAGTAAAAATCTTTAGCTATATAGACCACAATGGTAGCACATGCTTAAAGGAAATTTTTTGGAAGCATCATATGTATAATTAATTAAAATCAAACAAAAACTAGTAGTAGGTTTCATGTTCTTAATTAGGTTTTGCTTTTGTTTCCTGAGCCCACCCCTGTCGGATACTCCATTTTTGGCTTTACATCTTCCCAACTTTGCATGTTAGTTTGCAATAGATTAAAATATGGTGCTTGATTTAGTCTGAAAATGTCACAAATAAACGGACTAGTATTCGTATCATTGTCAGCGGTTTAATTCTTATATTCTATCCCTTTCATTCAAGGTTGTACCATATTGAATTTAGGTTCGTACCGGTCGAGAGCTATATACTGGTACGCTGGTATACCGGAAAAATTTCGGTTTAAATATCGGTGTAATATCGGTGCATATATTTTATATGTATAATTTTATGAAAAAATACTAGTTCACATTTTATAACTATAAATATATTTTAACACGTTATAACAAACATTTTTTCACAAAGTTTAAAAAGATAAACTAGTATTCATCCAAAATATATAGATCCATAGATTTCATACAAAGTTCAAACTGGAAAAACAAAAGAAACAAGAACAACTTCAAAGTTTATCGTCTAAAATACTAATTAAACAAAGATATTACAATTTTAAGATCATTAGATTAATTATAGATATTATCATATGCATATATAATTCTAAAATATCATTAAAAATATGAGTAACAATTGAAAACCCTAAAATAAGAATAAATTATTTTATTATTATTATTTTTTAAATAAAAAAACAAAAAAAAATACGATTGTACTGGCCAATACCGGTCAATACCGGCCAATACCGGCCGTACCGGTACAGTCCATACCGGCCGATATTTTCGGTCAAATACCGTTTACCGGTATACCGGATTTCGTCTCGCTTTTCGGCCGAAACCGGTAAAACCGGCAGTACCGGACGGTATGGACTGCACTGGTTTCATTTTAGATGAGAATTTATGACTTTTTTTTCTAGTTCTAGAATATTTAAGGATTCATATTTTTACACAAAACTATCAATAACATCTTTGAATTTTGTTTTGGTATCATAAATTTTCCTTTTAAACATAGTAATAGCAATTAATGTTTGAAGATTTTTTTCATGGACGTAGATAGAAAAAGTTTAGTTTTTTTTATTTCCCTTAATCTGCATGAATACTCCAAAACCTTCATCTAAAATGGAATGAAAAGAGTATAATTTTCCATGGAATATACTCAGATGACGAATAATTACTAAATTAATAATCATCACATGTATATCATTTTTAGATCTCGGTATATTTGTAACATTTCTTATTCATCTTAATTTTGTTTTAAAATATTTATTTATAACATTTTATAATCGTATATTTATTCGAATATTTTTGATTCTTACAAATATACTCGATGAATAAAAAAACCGCATCTACTAAATTGATTAAATGTCGTTTATATTTTCTAACGAATAGTGCTGCTAAATAAAAATACTCGAGCAACCCAGTTGCAGAATAATGGTCAGATCATTTGGTAATCCATAAGTTATCCATGTGCCCCAAGATAGATCACGTGACCTATTTTTTGTAAGCTAAACTTTGTCCATAATACGAAATTTACAATGTGGTCAAAAATCTACCTCATTATCCAAAGTCTGCCGTCATTTTTGGGTCTTGATTCAAAACTTATCTAACGAGCCCAAATGGAACCGAAGGCCTTAAATTCTGCCTAGTTATGCAAAAATGCATTATAGCCCAAATTTTACCTCATGATTTAAATTTGCCTCCCAAGTTCCCACCCTAAAATTTCCATGTAACTCAATATTTTTGATTAAGACCCATTGTGAACTAAAACTTGTCTATAACAACATAATATGTTTTGTGATAAAAAAATTATCACCATGGCATAAAATCTACATCATGACCTAAAATTTACTTTGTTACTCAACATCTGCATTGCGATCAAAATATGTCCATGACCTATCATATGCTTAGTGATCTCTGAACCCTAAACAAAATGGACCGTGCATATAAGTTTAGTATCTGCCTTGTGAGTTAAACTATACATCTTTGACCCAACACTTACCTTGTTTCCCTAATACACTAAAACCCCGAAAGCCCAAATTGACCGTTGCGTCCCAAAATCTCCATCACGGGCCAAACTAGCGTGGTCACCAAAAATTTGTTTATTATCGAAATTTTTCACATGATGATAGGTGAATTATTTGCACAAGTTTGGTACTCTAATTCATTGTTTTTTTGTTAGTTTTCATATCATTATGCTTTGATTTTTTTTGTTTTTGAGTTTCTTAAGAGTTTTAAAGTGTATTCAACCAAAGAAGATGAAAGAAGTTCATTACAACATGAAATGAACAAGAAAATCAAGTTCTACAAATGTAAAAGGGACAAAGACCAAATTAAACTCATTAAAATCAAGGAGTTCTCAATACATCTTGAAGAGAACGAGAATACGAAGCGCAAAAAAAATGAGGTCATTCCGAGTTCGGACGAAGAAGTTATGAACTATGCCGACTGTAACATTTTTTCGGACAGAAAACGTGGATTTTAAGCCTTAAAGTCGGCAAGGTTCATTGGGAATCAACCATGCCGACTGTAGCAAGTTTGGGGACAGAGAATTGGAGCTATTTTGGTCCTAGAGTCGGCACGGTTCATGCAAATCGACCATGCCGACTGTGGCAAACTTGTGGGGATCGTTTTGACGTATTTTGGACTTGTAAATGGATACACTTTTTTACACAATATACCTTACAACAATAAGGAGCACAAGGAGCTAGGGCTTGAAGTTACGATTGATCATCACGATTTCTAGGGTTTGCTTATTTGTTTTCTTCTATATTTTCCATGGATTTTGAGAAATCCATGAGTAACTAAACCTTTCTTATTGGTTAGAGATGTAGTCATAAGTTGGAAGACATGTTTATTAATTGAAGTATTCATTCTCATATGTTTATAATCTCTTCAATATCGTTTATGTTCTATCGTTAATAACGTCATGTATGATTGATTGCTTGTTTGTTTAAGTCGCGAATTAGATGAACATGCATTGATATTTATAGCTAAACTAGGGTTTGATATCCGGAATTTTCGAATTGATCCTTGTTACAAGTAGCATAACATAGTTGTTAATGACAGGATGTTACCATGCAGTTACGCGTAGAAGCGTGACTTAGGTTAAATCCGAGTGGCTCTTGCACTGGATTGCTTAGAATAACCTCAACTCAGAAAGACCATTGCTTTCATTGGGTTAAACTTGAGTGGATCTTGCGCCAAGTTAGTTATTAAAAAGGATTTAAAGAGTGGCTCTTGCGCCTTTGATGATAAAATAATTTTTGCCGGAGTAAGCCGACGATAGGATGCTTTAGAGTTATTGATATTAAGAGAGAATGAATATTGAGTATGATTCAGTTGATAACATGTTGGATGACGGAAGATGAACTCTTTAATCAGTGCTCTTTATCTCTGATAATCGTTTTAAATCTATATGTTTTAGTATAACTTAGTTATTATCACAACCAAAACCCCTTGTTTCCATAAGTAATCAAAATAACTTGGCAACCCATATCTCCATGAGGAACGAACTTGTTTTTATTACTATACTCTAATCTATATTTGTAAAGTAAGGAACTTGAATTAATTTTGCTTGGCTGACAACCGACCACGTGACCAAAAATATGATATATTATGAAAAGTCTAGCTTAGAAGGTTCAAAATCATCTTTGTTGCTTAGGACGGTTTTTATGCTCACTATAGTTTTTCTATCTGGCCTGGAAAACTCGTCGCACCACTATAAGAAAAGAACTCAGAGACAGAGTATATGTCGCTGGTGATAGAGCCTCTACCACGCGATAAAGATTTCGTCTCCAATTAGGCAATGGTCCCCCCACCCCCCGATACATATACCTCGCTGATTTCAATTTACTAACACCATTTTTACACAAGTTGCACACTATCTACATATTTCTATAAAAAAATCCTTAATTTTTTATTTTTTTTTTCATAAAATTCAATGGATTCTTCTGATGAAGAAATACAAATTCATTTGGATCAGTTTAAATCACAACAACAAATGTATGTTTGGATGTTGCGATAACTTAAATGATGATTTAGATGAAGATAGAGAACTATTGATGGTGGATTTTTGACAACGGCTAAAATTGTAAAATGACCCTCTGCCCAACAGCTGAAACTTATAAATACTACGCATATTTCTGGCCTTGTATCAAAACATGAATTTTGTACTTTTACATATATTCCACAAGAGAATTAAGAGTACTGTCTCTACAAGTAGCTACATGCATTCGATATTGATCTCGTAGCCTCTCTAAATATATACATATATTTACGCCTGTAGATGGCGAGTTTCTGACAAGGGCTAGAATTGTAATATCGCCCTTCTGCCTAGTTGCAGGAATATAAACGTATCCGCGCATATTTGCGTACATATTTCTGACTTCACATCAGAATACGAATATTGTATTTCTGTTTATATTCCACAAGAGAATTAAGAATACAGTCTCTATAAATAGCTACATGTGTTCTATATTGATCATGTAGTCTAAAATTATAAGTCTCAAGCTCCTAGATGGGTTGCCCACTAATATAGAGCAACTTGAGTCTTCTCTAAATAACTATAAACATTCTAACCTAGCCTCACAGCCTCCTCAATACTCATAACATTTATGCCATATCAAACTAGTCTCAAATCGCAAAAATTCCACGGCTGAATTCCTTGAACTTGCCTCGAGTGCGCATCAATGTTCTGGTAACATCTATTAGATTCGGGAATAGCTAATGCTTAAACCCTAAAATTCACTCTAGCTTAATGCTTCGTTCGCAGTGAACGCTTCTCAAATTGCTCTTCTGAGCTCAAATATGCTACTTTAGCACTTTGCTTAAATATAAGCCACAAATTATGCGCCACTCCTCTTGGATGCACCACAACCAAGAAGCAATGCCATAAAATTGCATTGAAACTCTAAGCTAGGCTAACCCTAGCCTTCTCTCTTATCATCTCCAAGTTAACACTAGCAATTTGGCTTAGCACCGCATTGGCACCAGTTAGCCACATTAGCGCTAAAAACGCTAACTTTCCTGGCGCTAACACTAGCACCTGAGAAGTGCCAACTATCCCAACATGGTCTTAGTTAACACATCTTGACCTGATAGGGCCTTAGCTAGTGTGTCACTACCTTAGCACTTCGATCTTAACCCTAGCGCCAAAGGCGCCAAGTACTGACGCGCCATAAAGTTAATGCGTCCTCGAGTAACAGACAGAACTCCAGCGCCCTAGCTCATATGCGTCCAGCTCCAGCGCGTCTTGGATCCTTAACGTCCTTTGGCTTCCTCTGCGTCTCAGCTGCCAAGACTGATGCTCCCTTGCCAAGTTAGCACGTCCCAACAGCCTAGTGCGCCTCCTAGTGCTAACACGTCTCTCCCATTCTCCATGGCGTCCCCACAAGGCCTATGCGTCTCTATCAAGGCCTATGCGTCTCTAGCAAAGCCTAACGCGCTCTTAGTGGCCAATATATCCCTAGCAGCCAGCCTAGCGCGCCCCTACTGGCCGATGTGCCCTAGCCAAACCTAGCGCGTCCCACAAGGCCTATGCGCCCCTAGCTTCTCCAATGCGTCCAAGACCCAGCGTCCTCTTAGTCCTAGCGCGTTCACATGGTCCCAGTGCGTCAGCTTGGTACCAGTAGGTCTCCTTGGCCAGCGCCTCCCTAGCTCCTAGCAGGTCCCTCATACCCGGTGCGTCCTTACTAGCCTCATGCGTCCCTAGCTAGTACGTTCCTAGCTAGCGCATCTCTATCCCAATACGACCTTCTTCTCAATACTAGACCATTTCAACCTTTTTGCAACGTTTATTTTTGTCCCCCAGAATTTAAGCACAATATCCGTTGCAAAACCGTGTTGCAAAGTGCACCAACATGTATTGCAACGTATATAAATATTGCTTAAATTAATTAAAGCAACCGATTTATACGTTGCTTAGTTATAACTAAAGCGTATTTACTAAATTAAGCAACGTTTATGTAGCCGTTAATTAGGATAAGAAAACGTCATGTTGGGTCCTACCATAAATGTCACCTTCTTTTTTTATTGTGGATCGTTTATATATGTTGTTTATCTTTGAAATACTTAGCAACATAATAATCACTAACGTTTATATCCGTTGCAAACTAAATTTAGGTTAAAAAAATTGAAATTGCATTGGTAAATTCCTGCAGAATTCTACACCTGCATATATAGATTTCTGCACACATATCTACACCTATGAAGTAGAAGACCCAATTTCCAATATGGAAACAAACAAGACATCTGATTAATCATTTCTTATCATCTAGGGTTTCAAATTTTAAAAGTTCGGGTTTTCAATTTCAAAAGATAATCAAAGGAATCACTAAATTTGAGCATGTAATAGATGAATTAGTAGAAGCCCATACAACTTGCTGGTAAAATTTAAGGATCTAACATCAAAGTATGGAAAACCTCTAAATTTCAGATTGCCAATTTATAAAGAAAAAGATAACATAAACAAGAAATGCTATGAATATTTACCATTTCCTTGCTTGTTGTCACATTGGTGGTAGATTTTGGAGCTGAACGTTTCTTTTTTGTTGTTTGCAGACTGCTTTCAACCTTAAAGTGCTTGGATGTTGGAAGGCTAGAGTGTAAGATATCTCCCCTGGATCAACATCTATGTGGTTTTGAAAGAAAAAAAAATGCAAGGTAATAAGCACATATAGTACAGAATCATCAAGAAATTCAATCATCTGATGTACAAGATGGAAAAGTAATCATCTCCTCAGTAGTGTAATGTCCAAAGAAAAGTCTAAATAACAGGAGTCGCTATTAAATGAGATCAAATGATATACCTATATGGTATGCGCTTATGAGTTTGAAGATGTCAGTATTTTTTGGCAAGGCCATAGTCATTCATGTACACCTGTAGTAGAGATCACATCAAAAAAATAAATAATAAAACTTTCTTTTCTTTTTACAAGACATGTAAAGAAGTGCAAATCTTAGCATCAAAAACTTTAATTATCAAAGTATATGAAGTGCAAGTCTAGTAGCATGTCAAAGATTTAAAAAGTAGGATTAAATGGATCATGCATACAAAAAACTTCCAATCATCTACATCATAAAACTTGTGTGATCTCAACTGCAGAGATTAAAGTCTACAACAGAGCTGCAACTGTCCAAAAACCTTATTTATAAAACGATAATTAGACATGAGAAACTTGATTTAGTTTCCAAGAAAGAGGTAGGGAAAAGAGAGCAAAAGATGTGTCAAAACAGAAAGCTAAGATTTACTTTGTTCTCGTATGAACCTACAACAATTCATCAAACTAGGAATTCAAAATACATTGTCTTATAAACCTGGATAGAAGGGAGTAAAGGGACACTACATTTTTAATCAGAAAAGTGATATACCTGTCTTTCTTTTGCAGAGTGCTTGGCTTCTTCAACTGTGCGATTTGCATCCTGCTCTTGTTCCTCCGCAAAAACTGCATAATCATCAAAAGATTAGATGTAAGATTACCGGTACTTCCTCGAGTACTATCATGCGTTAAATTAAAATTCTACTGGGTTTCAGTGTTGACGGCTGATTGGCCAACAAAGTAGAGCGTTACTTTCACACAATCATTATCGGTTTCACTAAAATTGTGTGTGCATCCTTAGACAATGAAAAAAATTTAAACGCTTGTGACCAATTAGATTCAGTTATTCAAACGACTATTGTATAACATCTTCAAAGCTTTCCATGTTCCCAAGTAATCTGCAGAGGTAACATAAAATGTTGATAGCAATTTATCTTTTGGTGGTCAACACTCGATCCCTATGCTCCCATCAGTACAGTTAATTTATTCGTTAAAAATGAATATCAATGGAGAGAAAGCAAGGGTTGGATCCAGCGTTTTAAGTAATTTTATATGTATATCACAGAGACAGAAACCCTCAGGATTATCTATTCTACAGAGTCATGGCAATTATGTCAACAGTCAACAACCAATATGTAGTTTGCAATCCTCTTAAGTTGAGGTCAAAAAGATAAAATGAACATCACGAATCAGAATATATGGATAATTTGAAAAGAAACAAGTTAGCAATACACACCTTGAAAGGAAGTTCTTGGTTTGCCATTTCCACATTTACTTGCTTGTCTCTTAAATGATCTTTTCTTACGAAGAAAAGGTTTTTGCAACATCTCATGCTTCCTTGCTGGAGCACCCTGATAAGCAAGAATTACACAAGCTCAGTTTGCGTCATTAAGAATCTTTCTAAGCAAGTAGAAAATTACCACTAAATACATTCAAATTTTGCATCTTTTAACTGCTGGACCTAGAAAGATATTGAGTCAACACCTCATGGATTTCCTTCTTTAAATATATCATGGTACACAAAATTCCAGAATTTCTGATAGTATGAAACACACAGAGAACTACCAATCCAAAACAAGAAGGAACTAAAATAATAAGCTAATAGCAGGATAGAGAGTCATTTCTATAAGCAGGGGAGATGCAAACTCCAAATGGTGGATATGCCTAGAAAGTATAAATAATATAACACAAAAAATAAATGATTCACACTTGGACAAAAGGTTAAAGGTATAAAGAAAAAGTTGAAAAGCATTTGATTACCTGCATCACTCTCAGTAAAGCACAATTTTTCCTCTTTCGTTTTAAAAGTCGAACCAAAGACAATGAGTAAAAATTATCTCTACGAGGCAGAAAAGCAATGCATATATGTTTTATGCCTTTAGATTACTAGGACTACACATAAAGTTAACCCTCATACGCAGGAGTGGAATGAACAATATTAGTGCCACTGTCATCAGTGACATAGCTGTGAATGCTTTATCAGTTTTATCAGAGAAGTCGTCAACGAAATAATCAAGCAAATTAGTGTACCTGCATTGAACAAATTCTTCGTGATGTTAACAATCAAGGGTTTATGATTAAAGCATTGTTATACCTCT
This sequence comes from Papaver californicum, assembly GCA_023531435.1. Classification (NCBI taxonomy): domain Eukaryota; kingdom Viridiplantae; phylum Streptophyta; class Magnoliopsida; order Ranunculales; family Papaveraceae; genus Papaver; species Papaver californicum. The sequence goes on along the minus strand of JAJJMC010015431.1, from coordinate 2,877,339 downwards.
TTCACACAAACAGTCATTAACAATCAAATAATGTAAAACATACCCAAATTAAAATGCTAATATAGGTTACACATAGCAATGGCATATGTTTAAAATCATCTAAACATATCAAAACCATCTAGGCTCGAACATATTTAGCAACAAAAAACCCCATAAATCTATGCTTAAAAACTGAATAACATTTTCAGAAAAGAACAAGGTAGTGTAGTTCCTTTACGAGGTAGCATCAACTACTACCTCCTTCTCAGACCCCTGCATATTAAGGCAAAGGATAGAAATCAAGTCACCCCCACCATCACCAGCCATATTAACACTAACACCACCACCCATATCAAGACCACCACCACCAGCCATACCTACAACATCATCAGACACCACTGATCATACCAACATTTAAACAGATATTAGCTTTATAAACAATCCCAGATTTATGCCTAAACAAGATCAGTAATCAACTTAATGCATTAAATAAACCGTCTACAATCCTTGATTTTCATCTAACAAAATGCAATGATAACAAATCGAACCTAAAACAAGGAAACAACAAACATTGGTTCCCCGAGTCTTAGAAACCGGAGTTTTTCCAGCATTTCTCACAGAGAACATATATGGCGCTTTGATATCAAACCAATCCTTCTTGGCAAAAGGATCAACACAGCGATCAAAAAACAACATCAGTACAAAGTTAATAGCAAAACCTAAACACATATTCTTAGAAATTACTTGGGGTTTTTCATGATATACTTACGTCTTCTTCTTTCCTCCCTTTTTTTTCTTTGGAGATTCTCTTGTTCTTCCTGTAAACACATATACAAAGAAGAATGGATTAGTAGCAGTTAACAGACAAACTCTGATGAAGAACTCGAGAGAAAACTAACTATTGATCCTTTACCCGGTCGCTATCAGATTTCAAATATATGTTTGAAGATGGGGTGGTGCTGGTGAAAATAGATGTTTCAAAGAGGGATATCAGATTTCAAATATATATTGATACCAGAACATCGATCAGGAGTAAGATTTTCCTCTATTTTACTGAACCATAAGCTAGAACCATAGCTACATAAGAGGAACTACAACAGTAAAAACATGATCGAGATCAGTTACTGTTATCATTTTGAATAGTTAGATTCAAATAAAACCAAGTTTGAAGAATTTGGTTGAAGTAAAAGAAAGTAAAGCTAAAAACAGGAAATCCTCAACCCTTTGAACGAAGTAAAGATGAACTAAACCATCATCATCATCACTACACACTAACCAACAAACACAATACTTCATCTCTGATCTAAAAGAATAATAAACTAAACCCTAGAAAATGATTTCTTTTTGAGCAATATATGTTCATAGAACTGAAATCAAAAGAAAACACATGTTTTATATCTCCATGAAATACAGTAAACAAAAACAAAAATTGCAAAATCCTTACAAAAAAATTACCTGACAGAAGATACTATTCACCAGATTAGGTTAAAATCAAACAAAAACGGCAAAATAAATAACAAAATTAGAGTTTATACCTGACGAATCTCCTTCTTGGAGCATTTGATGAACTGAATCGAATATGAGATGAGGGTTTTCTTTTGATTTCAGGAGCAAATAACCTAAATCTAGGGTTAAAAAAGAGAGGTTTGCTCTTAGATCTGATACTGGGTTTTGATTTTGAGATGGAAATTTCTATCTTTAGGTTCGATCGATGAGATTTTGAGATTTGGGTTTAGGAAGAAGATGAGAAATAGAGAACGGGTTTGTTATAACTTACGAGGAGTTTATTCACTGTTCACACTTAATACTTGAGATAAATAAGAAAAAAAAGAAAAAAACACAACAAAATAAAAGGTAAAAAAATTATATCTGAAAATTTTGAAAGATCTTCGAGGGGGGAAGTTGAGAGGGAAAAATCGAAGAGCAGATTTGAGAAAGAGATTAAGAACCCAAGGCAAAAATGAGAGGGAAGTTTTGAGGGGAACTCAAATTTTGAGTTAAAGAATTTTCTAAAAAAAATATAAGTTAAAACAATAAATCAGAAAAACCAAAATAAAAAAACATACCAAAACATCCTTGTAAATGAGTTAATTTACAGATGTGCCATAATTTACAACTTATATAGAAGTTGTATATGGTTGCTTAATTAATTTAAGATAATTCATAACTTAAGCAACATATGATCTGCAACGGATATTCTATTGCAAACTACGCAACTTCTATAAAAGGTTGCAAAGCCAAAAAATAAATGTGGTAAATTTCCTGATATGGTGTAGTAGCACCAAATCTTATATGGTTTTCTAATAGGTCTTCTTGCTTAAGAATCCCTCTACAATATTTAGCCTCAAATGCCTTTTAGACTTACGATAAGTCACTTCTGAGCTAATACTTAGCCATTAAATATGTCATGTTACTTGCAGCAAGTACATGACCAGTGAACTCCTAAGACTTGACACTAATCAGTCTGATTATAAATTCATTGAGTTGCAACTTGCCTCACTTACTTAGCAAGTCATTGACTTGACTTGACCTAATCAAAACAGTATTGGTTCACGACACCACTATCATCCTACGAGATATCAAATACACACATGTGGGGATTCTCATTGGGGTATTGGTATGGCGGTCTGCGGCAATCGTGGGTGGTGACACCACCTCCACGCACAAGAAGGTAACAAGTAGTGTGTGGTTACAGAGCAGTTGAGAGGATGAAGAGTAGTGATCAGACAGGTCTTTCCTACTTTCTGGGCACCACCTCACCACGATCTCCATAATCATCACTTCTCCACCTCTCCTAACTTCCACGACTTAAGAGAAATCAGTGTGTCTCCTTTGAACTATAAATAGATGATTGTCATCTATTCGAAACAAGACAAGACAATCATTCTGGAGAAAGAAAAACATACGAAAATAATGATTCATCTCAGAGAATCCTTTCTTCTTCACACACTACTTATCACACTGATATTTTCTCAACCTTCTTTGTTTCCCTCCCCTAAGACCGGCCAAAATCCTTTTCATCTTTTTAATCGAAGCAGGACGTGAAAGGCCATTTCCTGTTTTAGGCTCGTCCTGTTCGAGCTTGATCTCTCGAACCTACTTGAAAGTACGATTTTACCGTACATTTGTTTTCACCCTAAAACAACACCATATCGAACTAATCTCAAGTCGCATAACTTCGTCGCTGAATTCCTTGAGTTTGTTTTTAATGTGCATCAATGTTAAAACAACATCAATTTACTACTATACACAATGAGAGATAACATCCAAATAGGTCATATTCTGAGACTAGCTAATGCCTGATCCTTGAAGATGCAACCTAAATCCATAATTGATCCTCGAGGACGCGTCCTTTCTCATTAGACAGTCTTCGAGGAAACGTTTAGAAAAACCTAACTGACCCTTGAGGACGGATCCTTAACCAATATCCAGTCTTCGAGGGAGCGCAACAATATCCTTGGTGCTGGCCTAATACCAGCGTTGTACCACTCATGGTGCTAGCCTATTGCTAACGCCACATTTATCCTAGGCGCTGGCCTAATGCTAGCGGTAGTGCCTATCCTCAAAGATACATCCTGATTCAATGGCTAGTCCTCAAAGACAAATCTCACTTTAATATCCGCTTCTCGAGGACGCGTTCTAGGTTTGATGTCATATCTTCAAGGACGCGTTCTAAACCTAGAGCCTGAATCTTGAAGACGCATATCAAGGCGTCGACCAATTTTCAGCGCCACACCATCCTTGGCGCTGGCTCAATATCATCCCCACCTTCAACTTAGCCTAGCGCCAGTGCTGTGTTTCTCATCGCGCGAGCATAATGCGAGCGCCACACTCCTCCTTAGCATGTTCCCAAGAACAATCTATCAAACCTCTTTTTCCCGGTCCTCGAGAACACCATGTTCGGTCCCTGGGAACTCTTACGCAGTCTTGGCTTCAAACACTTCCAAAATTATGCCATGTTACTTTTAAGCTAGTACATGAATACTAAACTTACTATTTTTACTTGATTTGACACTGATCGGTCTACTTAACCACTTAGTGAACTGAGTGACTTGCCTTACTAATTTAATAGGTTATTGAATTGACTTAACCAAAATAATCATAGTCCATGCCTTTATTATTTTCTATGAGACATCAAATATGTCACATGGGGGGATTTTCATTGGGGTATTGATATGAAGGTTTACATCAACGTGCGACATGGCAACACATCCACTACGAGAATGTAATAATTTGTGGGACGGTTAAGAGCGGTTGAGAGGATGAGGGAGTAGTGGTCATACTCCTGACTTAGCGGACATGACTCTACTACAATCTCCATGATCATCACTTCTCCATCGCTTCACAACTTCCATAACTTACGAGAAATTAGTGTGTTCACTATAAAACTATAATATAGATGGCTTCATCTATTCGACACAAGGATAGAACAGAGATATATCCCAGAGATATTCTAGTCTTCAACTATACACTACCATTTTCCATCATACAATGATTTCTTAACTTTTTTTGTTTCCCTCCCCTAAAATCAACCCATAATCTCCACCTTTGTGACGAAGCAAGACGTGAACGATCATTTCTTGGTTTAGGCTCGTTATGTACAATTTTGATCTCTCGAACCTATAGAAAGTACTATTTTCAGTACATTTGTTTTTTTCACCCAAAAACAAGAACTAACCAACACTATGATGCTGATAAATTCACGGTGACTACCTAGGCTCCAAAACTAAAATAAGTATTCACAAGAAGATATATGTATCGAGGATGGGATGAGTTCCACTAGAAGCTGCTACACAATTATTTCAATATCGATTATGTGTATTCTGATGAATATTTCCACGTCGATTTTGCATGCCCTTACACTTGGTGATAAAGACTGTTGATGAGCTTTTTCAGGCACAACCTCAAGTTAATTATCAGTTTGATGCACTGAATATTACAGGTCATAATCCTGAAGTAAAACTTAATTCGTTCCTAAAGATTGCAAGTTACTTTTTTCCCGCGGATTCTAATGATGAGTACCTTCATATGGAAAAAAATTACTTCATATAAGTATTTTAATTGTTTTACGAAACAATGATCGATAATTTTGGTCTAACGTATTTACAAAAACCAACCGAGACATATGTTAGATAAATATAAAGCAAAAAACCAGGATATACGATTTGCTTTCGGTACTTGTTATTTCCATTGCAGTGATTATGGCTGTTGCTTTGTCATCCTTTGCTCGTGATGCCGCACTGCTGTCTCCACAGGTCCCTTAGGTGCGCTGTTGTGTTTAGTCGTATCCTTTGCTTTTGTTGCATAGTTGAGTCTCTCTAATTGGCTTCGGTCACATCCTTGATGACGATGGTATCTCTTTGCATATGGGATTTGCATTTTGATATTTGACCTTATTAGTATTATTTCTCGGTACGTCCTTTGTATTCTCCATATTCTGTAAAGAAAGGAAAACAAAAAGACAAAGGTGAAGTAAAGTTATGTTATTTGCAAGATAAGATTTTTTTTCAGAAAAAACATGTTTTCACCAGAATTCAAATCGAAAAACTTTTTGTTAAATATGCTTGATATAATATGTCTATTTATCATGTCCTTTGAGATAATGGGATCAAAATGCGTGATTCAATCTGGGTCGGAGCAATACTATAAAGTATGTCCAACCTAATTTATTCAGATATATGCTTTATGCAGGAAATAGATAGACTAAATTCCAAATACAATCGAAAATAATGTGAAAGAAATGATAGAAGATTGACTGCTTCACATTTCACAGGAAAGATAAATCTTTTGTGGGGACTAGCTCCTTGTCTCTAGTGTTAAACTGTGAACATCAAAGATCATCGGAATTGATCTTTTGGTCACAACCCAAAGTACACAATCATGAATGTATGTATAAAACCATGATGTAATGCAATGAAGTAAAGTGCATAAATAAACTGACACAAGTGATTACGTGGTTCGGCTTAGCCTACTCCACATGGGGTATTAAGGTACTGTTTCATTATGAATTTAGGAAGAACACAAGCAAAATCAGAATTCAAATGATCTTAAGGAACAAAGACCAAGACTTACAGAGATTATGAACTTTCGTTACTCTAGCTATTACAATTTTTTTCTCTCTCTCAAGTCTCCCTTCCTAAAATATTCGACCTCTTGTCTATAAGTCGAATTAGGTATTTATAGAGTTCATTCATGTGACCCGTCATTCCTTAGCTGTGATCCACTTCTGCTAGCTGGATAACACTTCTTGTATGCATAGAATATCTTTTCTGCAGGGTGCTGGTGCGGATCCACTTTTTCTCTTCCTTCTTGCGGGTTAGTGCAGACCACATATACGGATCCACCTTCTGATTATCCAATGGGGACTTTCCACATGTGTTTTCCGCAGTTTGGTGCGTATAAAGTAAACTCAGCCCGTTCACTTTTACTCCGCTTTTCGCATGTTCAACACGTGCCCATGACAACGTTAAATGCTGTCAAACCCAATGTAGTTAATATCAGATTTCGGTTTGTATCGGTCGAGAGCGATACACTGATACACCTTTGTATCCGGGAGATTTCGGTTCCAAATGTCAGCGAAATATCGGTCCATACATTTTTTTCCATATACGACCTATTAAGATATAAAACTATTACTCATTTTTCTAAAATACCATAAAAAACATGAGTAACAATTGAAAACCCTAGAACTAGGATAAAGAAATTCATTTATATATTTTTTTGGTTTTTCTTTTTTTGAAAATCCCCCACCCTAATTTCGATCATCTCGGTCATTTCGGCTATCTCGGTCAATTAATTTCGGGTCATCTTGCCCAAAATTATCGACCAAATACCGTATCGACGATATAGCGTGTCTCGTCTCGGATGAGTGTCGAAACTGGTATTATCGGTGAGATTTTGACAATCTCGACCGAATCGACTACACTGGTCAAACATGCTTTTCCCACGCGTCAGCCAGCTATCTTTCCATGTCTAGTCTTGTCAACCGTCAAAGAGACTAATCTCAACAGTTGATCTTATGGTTGTCTCAAGATGAGAAAAACACTTTTAATTTTGATCCCATGCATCTCATGTGTATCTCATCTGGTACCCCTGATTTAGGATGCCGCCACATGTTCGAGGAGATTATACACTCACGCAGACTTAGAAATTACAAGGAAAAACAATAAATGAGGAAACATTGGAGGAGAATCAATTGACTAAGACTGCATTCAACTAGTAGTGTGAGGTAGGGAGGAAAAAACATGTCACAATAATTGCACACAAAACCGGGATTTGTTGGATTTAGAAAACATAAAACAAATTATCTAGAAATGTGACAACTTTCAAAATAATAATCCAAAATATATTCCACCGTTATCTAGCTAGTCCTTTTATTGAGCTCGAGGTGAGGGTGTACAACCATGCGTTTTCCAATGTGGATCAAGATGAATATATGCTGCATGAACGGATGAATTTCTATGGAAACATTCCCCAAATTTGGCTTCTTCTTGTCTGGTCAGGATGCTATAAAATGAGAATTTGGGAAGGTCATGGAATGATCGTTCATATGTACAATAAGAGCTACCATTGTCTGATATAGCAAAATGTCCAAATTATTGGGCACCGTAAGGAGACCCTTTCACCGGTGACTGATGGAGCTAAAATGCTTAATGCCTTTCTCTCCTCCATATCATTTTTATTTTATTTTATCACAGTTAACTCAAATTTTATTAAATTCTAATAAAAAAATTCTAATTACTTTCTATATATTACAATTAAAATATTAACCTATGATAATAATCTTTTAATTTAATCTGATCAGATCAGTTTAAAAAAATAACTAGCTTTTCATATTTTTTCTCCAATTTTTTTTTTATTTATTTCACCAATGATCCTACAATCTCATAACAATTCCGTTCTAATTTAGTCAAATTTCTTTAATTCCAAAACAATCTTTGTAATTTCTTCTTGTTCATCTCATGGTACATTATTTGAGAAGTTGGTTTCTTCATCGGGTGGTACATTATTTGAGAAGTGTTGAATATTTTCAAGATTGTTTGCCTTACGACAGGGGGGCCCCGGGGGAAGAAGCCCCCAGGGCTGTGGTCGACCTGACAGGTCAGGTCGTGGGGGTCTAGGGGGGCAACGCTTGAGTATTGTAGTATTATTGGGAGTCTTATGTATGTTATACATCGGATAAGACTGGACATAGCCCAAGCAGTGGGAGTGTTATGTCGTTTTTCAAGTAACCCATGAGTTGAACACTGGAGAGCAATTTCAAGAGTGTTGGCTTACTTGAAAGGAACCATTAACTATGGTTTGCATTACTAAGGCTATCCAGCTGCATTAAAAGGATATAATGATGATACCTGGAACAATGTGGAATCCAAATCCAAGTCTACTAGTGGATGGATATTCACATTAGGAGGTGTTGCTATGTCTTAGGGTCTAAGAAGCAGACTTGTATTTCTGATTCAACTATGTTGTCAGAATTGATTGCGTTAGCCGATGCATGTAAGGAGGAAAAATGGCTTAGAAAATTACTTGTTGGGATCTCATTTTGGAAAAATCCATCCCCAACTGTTTTGATTAATTGTGATATTCAAGCTACGATCTATGACGTCTCTAACAAGACTTATAATAGAAATTCTAGACATGCAAGTCTTAGACATCAAATGGTAATACAATTACTCAAGAGAGGGGTAGTTGCAGTTAACTATATTGAAAAAAGTAACAACTTGACAGACCCATTTACGAAGAGTTTACCAAAGGAAGTGGCTTCAATAAAGTTTAAGGAAATGGGACTAAGGTCTACGAAGGAAGGTTGATCGCCCATAGCAGAAACCCAGCTTATGTTTTAAAAAGGATAAACAAGGCCAATTGGTACCAACAAGTTATGGAAGTGATTATGTTGCACTAAGTTAAAACTTCCTATTTTCTTATTAGTGTTGTGATTCTGCAAGAAAAAAGAATGGATGTAAATCCTTAATAAGTCCATATTTGCTTAACAGATGTACCGCAAAAATATCTGAAGCGACTTACCTATATGAGTATGGAAATCAGGTTGTTTCCTAAGAGAATAAAATCGTTCTCTAAAGAAGACTCATGAATCCAGGATTTGAGCACATGACCATTAACGTGCTAGCTACATAACACACTATTCTCTGAAATCAGTATGTGTGGAGATTCTAGTTTTATCACAAGGGGTACTTGGTTCAAGACTAGTTTCACCATAGAACCTCGATAAGGCTTTGAATTTCTTACACTAAGTGAAGGTTCAAATCCAAAAGATACCTATCATGTGTATTGGTTTCTACGATGACGTTTATTCTCAAGCTAGCTTGAACTACGTTGAATTAATCTCACTCGGGTACGTAGACAGTCACTTGAGTGATGCAGCCATTTTGATTTTAAAGTTTTTATTTTATTTTAGTTTGTTTTTTGTTCTTGAAAATAGGGGGAGAATGTTGGATATTTTCAAGATTGTTTTCCGCTATGACGGGGGCGAAGCCGGATTAGTTTATGTTCAAAATTTTCAAGAATGTTGGAAATTATTTTTCTGGTTTTTGAAAACCTAATTAGTTTCCGTTCAAAATTGAACAAATGCGCCCTTCCCATAAGCCACCATTGATGGCTCTTGGATGTGTCTGTTGAAAATGCATCTTCATCTTTAATAGACATAAATCCCCTATAAGTAGCGAAGATGTTCTCCCATTTAATTATCAAATCTATATGTTTTCTTATTCTTCTAAACATCATCAGAATCTTAATATAATGTGTTCTTGGTCGGGTCAAGGAAGTACAATTTCTTGAATTCGATTACGGTGTTAGGGTTTCATTGAATCCTGAAGGCATAATTCGTAGACCTGTTGTACTCGTCAATTAATTTGAAAAATGTCGAATTATTGTCTAAAAGAATCAAAAGAATCTTTGAAGTAAGGAATACACTATTCTCTATTTGTTTACATCCTCGAAGTTTTTAATCCAATTTTCCAACAAAAAGTTGGTTTTTTCATTGGACCTCCCACCGTAAAAACGATCATCTAATGTTAATTTTACCATATCAACGGATCCTACCGGTGTTGATGTTCACAATTAATATACTCCATTCAAATTAGATGATGAAAAGTTTTAGCAAAATTTGAAAAGGTAGTAAAATAGGTATCTACTCAAATGCATATACATATACTAGACACTTTAAAGAAGTTATATAATTGATGATTGATGATGATTTTGGGGTAATATTGGGAGCACATGGCTGACCTAGTTATATATGCATAAACTAATGGATTAAAAGGCGTGGCTTATTGTTGTTTATATGATGAGTTAGGTCCGAGTAACATGATCTAATTCTAAGTTCTAACCCCCTTTTAACATTATGTTTAATTTGTTTTTAACTTTATTAATGGAGTGGAAACTACTACTTAATATATATAGCTCAAACTTCGAACCCACCGAATGTTTTTTTCTGCACCTGTTCTGTTTTTGTTCCCACCCAAACACCACTGTCAAGTTCACATTAAAACATAGATTCACACAATATTATAAATAATTCTATATTCAAGTACAATGCAATAGCATTTGTGTATTTTTTTACTAGGATGAAGGTAGTATAATAATTTTAAAAAACTATTTATTTAATTAAGGTTTTCATCATATAGGATGGATTTTAAACTGATTTAGTAGCTTTACTTTAACAGATTCGGTTATCAATTATCATACTTGTATACCTTATCATCATTTAGATGGTTATATGTAATTAGAGCAGACTATTATTAGATACTCTCTGACACTGCGTACGTTTAAGGGGGATGCATATGCTAACTCCAACTCCAACAAATGTAAACTCCTTGATTAATCATAAAACATATACTTTTATATTTCCTTAACCTACTAATTATTATTATTACAATTAAGCAAAACAGTCCTAAATAAAGTGGTATAATTCTTTTAATTCGCTCTCAGAATACTAAAGTAAAATGGATGAACCAAAAAGGACATGCACGCCCATATATACTATACCGTCTATACCCAACAAAAGTATTTTTCTTTTCTTTATTAAAGAAAGAAAGATTAATTAAACAACATAATTTTGATCTCTTAAAGGAATAAACATAATTAAGCCTCGATACCAAGTATACTCATGCCACGGATTAATTAAGCCTCATCTTAACCATAATCACATGTTAGGGAACATTTGGACGACTGCGTACGACAACTGACTAACACATAAATTACTTGATATCCAACTGCAGAACATGCTAATTATCTTCATTAACGTTCCACTCCACCCTATCTAGAACAACAGTTTCAATCTAATTAGATTGATTCCCATTCATGAAAGGATACAAGAGAATATTATAGACATGTCATGGGCATTTTGTGTAAAAGTGCATTCTTTGGCAGCAAAGTTTTCCCTTATTTAAACACCCAACATTCACCAAAGAAAAAACACATTTCCTACTCTTTTATCATTTTCTCCTTGACTCATTGAGCTATTGATTGAGTATACTGAAACTCATCACTGCTTTCTCTTATCATGGATTTTCTCAAGTCCAAAACGAAATCGTCATCTTCGTCGCAGGAAAAGAAGAGCAAGAAAAAACAACATACAACACCACAACAACAAGAAGCAGGAAGTGGAGGAAAGTTTCTAGGTGTAAGAAGGCGGCCATGGGGAAGATATGCAGCAGAAATTAGAGACCCATCAACTAAAGAGAGGCATTGGCTTGGAACGTTTGATACTGCAGAGGAAGCTGCCCTGGGCTACGATAGGGCTGCTCGGTCCATGAGAGGTTCTAGAGCTCGAACCAATTTCATCTATTCCGACATGCCACCTGGCTCTTCCGTCACTGCTATCATTTCCCCTGATGATCAAACAGCAGTCAATGCTGATATGAATAAGCCTTCTAAATCTCTCTATCAAATTCCTCCACCATCCCAACAACAGAAAGATGACTCTAATTCTCATGCTCATCTCATTTCTTCAAGTCGGGACCATGGAGGCAGCAATGTGTGCAACTTTCCCGGTGGATATTCTGCTGGAGATTCATGGATTTCGGCGTCATCTTCCTCTCAGCAACAACACACAATAGATGCTACTACAGTTGATTGTGGTGGTAGTTTTGGGTCGTCTTATAACTCCTCTAATCAGTACTACTATGACGGAACAAACCTTCCTCCTTTTCCTACCTCTGACATTTCAGGTTCTACCAACAATTCTTCTGCTTACGATATATGGTCATCTGACACCAGTTACAATTTTGGGTATCCAGAACAGGCTACAAGTGGATTTGAAACAGTTTCAAGTGGGTCTTGTTTGGGTTCTGACACCGGGGAGTACGTGCATAGCCCCATGTTTGGCAGAATGCCATCTGTTTCAGATGCATTCTCGGATGGTTTCGAATTGGGATCTTCAACTTACTTCTTTTAAAAACATTGTAATCTTTTTTCCTTTTTTTAGGGGTCTTGTTTTCTCTATGGGTCACGGTTGATGATGATGTGTTTATAATCTTGCCTGGAATCAGATCAATCGATCAGTTTGAGTTTCTACCGAATCAGGAATATATTACATATTTTTCACTGTTACTCTGTTTGTGTACATGGTTGTTACTTCTTACGTTAGCCCAAAAATTCAAAATTTTAAAGAAGTAACCAGGAACAACCCGAAAGAGATAAATTATGGGTTATATACAAAAGTAAACATACCTCAAAAGTAAACATACCCGAAAGTAAACTACTAACAGCAGGCATTTAGTAGCGACCTATTTATACACTCGCATTTTAATACGCAGCAAACAATCACATGGCCGGGCTTGTATTCTGTCTCTTTTCAATTGACTCTATTTACTAAAGAGTAATAAATTAAAGTATTTTGGCCCTCTCTCATGATCAAATATATGTCAATTTTTTAGAAAACAATTTTGGTTAATTATTAATTCATTTGGTGTCTACAATAGTTAATGTAGGTGTTATTCGACTGCTTAGAATCCAACAATGAATCAGAAGTAGTAGCAGCAGCAGTAGTAATGGGAGCAGAGATACCACTGTTGAGCCACCCAGCCTAAAGTCTGAATCCAGTCATACAAGTGCCAACTCATAAGTCTCTAGGGTTTGCTTACCATATATTATGTTTAGGATTTTAAGTAGATTTCCTTTTTGTTTAGGATTTTAAGTAGATTTGGATTCCTAAGCCATGTAACTATATAAGGAGCTATTGCTCACGTTAAACATATAAGAAAAATATTGAGAGTATACAGACGTCTCTCAAAGTATACATTACGGCTTCAAAGCATTGTCTCAACTTGGTATCAGACGCCTTGAAAGATCCAAAAACACGCGCCAATGGCTGCAAATACAACAACAATGCTTCAAAACCTTCACATCAACTGTATTATCAATATCAAACTCATATAAACAAATTACCTACTATGGAAAACACAATTCAAACCCTTGTTAAAGGGTTATAACCTATCCGGTTATGTTGATGGAAGCTTTCAAAAACCACCAAAACATCTACCAAATCAAACTGAAGTTAATCCTGAATTTATCAAATATGAAGAACAAGACAACATTCTAATGGGTTGACTCTTGTCATCTTTAACAGAAGCTGTTATGACTGGTGTTTTTGGTCTCAACACATCTCAAGAAGTCTGGGAAGCACTTGAAGACCGATTTGCTCCAAACAACCAAGCTCATCAGATGCATCTAAAAAGAGAACTACACAATCTGCGAAAGGTAACTTGTCTATGCACGAGTATATTTCCAAAGCAAAAACTTTGTTTAATTCTTTAACAACATCTGGAGTCACAATTACAGAAGAAGATAAGAAACAATCAATCATGAATGGATTGAATAAGGCTTATGATGCAATAGTAACCTCTCAAAGTACTATTGACAGTCTAAGATTGAAAACAATGCTTGCACATCTCCTGACATATGATATGCGTCTAGAGCAACAACTTACTTCTTTACAGGAACCCGTTGATAATGTTGCATCATATAGCAACCCACGAAACCAAACAAGGCCATCACAGAGAAGGAACTTCAATTCAAATCGTCGAGCTCGGAACAACAACAATACTTCTGTAAGGTATGAATCAACAGAAGAACTGTGTCAGATTTGTAAGAAGCCAGGACACATTGCAATCAAGTGCTGGTTCAGATACAAAGAGGACCGAGCAAACCAACAACCCAACAAACAAGCTTACATAGCATTACATGAAAGAAACTTGAATGAGAACTGGGTTACTGATACAGGTGCTACTCACCACATTATTGCAGATATGAATAATCTTCGTATCCAACATGAATATGATGGCAATGAAACGGTTCATGTAGGTAATGGTAATGCTCTACCCATCTCAAACATTGGTAAAGGTTTCTTCACTCATAATAATAGAGACTTTTACCTTAATAAAATACTCCATGTTCCTTCTATTAAAGCTAATTTATTATCAGTATCAAAATTTTGTTCTGACAATCATGTGTGCTTTGTTTTTCATTCTACCCACTTTCTGGTAAAGGACCTGCGCACCGGGAGAACTCTTCTGCAAGGCAAGAATAGAAATGGACTGTATGTACTCGACAATCTTCACAACATCCAACAATCGACGCCAACTACATATCTCACTGCATCAGTTCCCATCTTGCACCAACGTCTAGGACATCCAATGTTGCGCACAGTAAATCGAGTCATCAAGAATTACTCTCTACCAGAAACCAATAAAGGTTTTCAGTTTTACGAGTCATGTCATGTTAACAAAAGTTGCAAACTTCCTTTTCGTATCAGTAATACAATAATAGACGAACCATTACGTCTAGTAGTTTCTGATCTCGGGGTCTCTCCTACTTTGTCTAGAAATGGCTATAAATATTATCTTTTGTTGATGGATGCATACTCTCATTATACCTAGGTTTACCCATTAGTTAAAAAATCTGATGTGTTACATGTTTTCATACAGTTCAGGCTCCAGATAGAAAATCAACTAAACAAAACTATCAAAGCCTTTTAATCCGACAATGGTGGCGAATACAAAAAGTTCACAAAATTCTTAAACAACACGGGTATTATTCATCGTTTTTCATGTCCACACACTTCATCATAAAACGGCTTAGCCGAACGTAGGATCAGACATGTTACTGAGTCAGGGCTAGCTCTTTTATTCCATACGTCCATGCCAACTTCATACTGGTATGATGCTTTTACAACTGCTTGTTATCTCATAAATAGATGTTCAACTTCTCTATCACAGATAAAAAACGTTTAGAACTGTTGTTTCAGAAGGCGCCCGATTTCTCATTCCTAAAGGTATTTGGATGTCTTTGTTTTCCTAGTCTCAGATCTTACAATTCTAACAAATTACAGCCAAGGTCGATTCCCAGTGTTTTTATTGGCTATAGTGGGGCACATAAATGCTACATGTGCTTGCATCTACCCACACGAAGACTATACATATCCCGGCATATCAATTTTGAAGAGAGTTCATTCCCTTTCGAAACCAAGCAGAAGGTTCAACCTGTGCACCCATCACCAGAGGTAAGCCCTTCCACAAACACCCTTACTACTCATTCCTTTAGAGAATCTTTTGTTCAGCCAACACAAAACCAGTTCCGAAGCACCACATCTACAGAAGTTCAACAACATGATCAAAACATTAACACATCAGCGTCACTTGTTAGAAATGACCCTCGTACATCAGCAACAGCCTCCTCTAATGACCCACGTACAGAAGCATTTTTTGGTGGAAATACACGTCAAGTAGCTGCATCACAAGGTGATTCACATACAGGGAAAGCAGCAGCAACTAGTAACCCACAAATAGCAACAGTAGCATTAATTGGTGGAGATAACACACGTACAACAGCTGCATCACCTAGTCACCCACAAACAGCAGCAGCAGCCTGAACTAGCAACCCACGTACAACACCAGGAACATTAATTGGTGGAGATAACCCACGTACAGGAGCAGCTTCAATTAGTGAGTCACGTACAACAACATCATCATCAACCGGTGACCCTGACCCCCGTCCAGCACCTATATCTCAACGTGACGAAGTCCCAAGTGACACCACCACCGCACCAACATCACCTGGTCACTTCCAAGAATCTCCGACAGCAACAGTCCTTCAACAGCACTCCAGCAGCAACAGCGCCAGTTCCGGTCACACCCCAACAACAGCAACATGTCCACTGCCCACCGAACAAACAGCTACATAACAGACAGGATCACACCAAAATTGTCCCTGTACATCCAATGGTAACAAGAGGCAAATCAGGCATATCAAAACCAATCAACAAACTGTCTAAATGTCACTAAACATCCTCTTCAAACACCGGATTATATGGCACCAACATGTTACAGCAAAACAACTCAAGTTCCTGCCTGGCGTCACTCAATGGATGATGAATACAATGCTCACATCCGAAATGACACATGGTCGATACAAACCTGGTATGAATGTCATTGGATCAAAATGGGTTTTTCGGGTTAAACAAAATTCAGATGCAACTATTGCCAAATACAAGTCCAGGTTAGTTGCAAAAGGATTTCACCAGCGAGAGGGTGTGGACTATGGCAACACCTTCAGCCCGGTTGTAAAACCTTGTACTATCAGGTTAGTTCTTTCTATTGCAATTATGAACAAATGGCATATGAGACAGTTAGATGTGCAAAACGCATTTTTACATGGTGAACTTGAAGAAGAGGTGTATATGCAGCAACCAGCAAGGTACGTGGATCCGAATTACCCACAACATGTTTGTAAGTTAAACAAAGCCTTGTATGGACTAAAGCAAGCACCCAGAGTATGGTTTGGTCGCCTTATATGTCACTCTCACTGTGAAGAATGCTCGAAACAAGAGAGTCACTTACTATGGCAACATAGTAAGTCCGATCGAAGGGTATATTATAATCTAGATTATGCACTTACGAAACTCGAAATTTATCCAGCTTCAGATTTCTGGTGTACCCATTTAAGTGGTTATTTAAGGCAGTTAAGTCTTTGGACGGGCTTTGATAACCATGAGTGCTTTCTCCAACACTTGCATAGTACTAGCTTTTAGATGGCTGTGTGATCAAAGCATCCACCTGTTTACAGAAAGTCAATTCACAAAATCAGGACTACATGGGTGTCGGATTAGCCGTTAGGGCAAAGATCATTTGGCTCATTCATGAAGGGATGAAATTAATAAATCATTAATGCCTAGCTAGATTATAATATACCCTTCGACCAGACTTTAACTAATTTTTCCTTAAAAAAGAAAACTAAATTTCATTGTCATTTCTTCCTAGGCAAAGCACATTGGTTTACCTTCATTCAAGATCTTTCTGACTTGTGATTTAATTCCATAGTTGTCCTACTAACAGTTTAAATTCTCGAAATATCCGCATCAAAAAGAAGTTGGTCTTCATCTTTGGACCAGCCTCCTTATGAGATATAGCATTATATTGAACAGGGGCGGAACAACACCAGGGCTTAACCTGGCTTAAGCTAGGCCCAATTTGTATTGTTTAACTAAATTAGGTAGTGTATTTTAGCCCATTCAAGTCAAGCCCAGGTCAAAATGTTGCAAAGCCAAAGTAAATTTAAACAAGTACGCAAAAAAAAATTTTGAAGCCACCCTTAGCATCAAATTCTAGTTCCGCCACTGATATTGAATGGAGTTAAATGAAGCATTCTACATTCTACATAAGAAATTTGTTTACAAGTTCATAATAACACCAAAACAAATGCTTTTGTAGAACTGAGGTCGATTCTGTGTACAGAAAACTGACCAACTTAAATCAATGAAATAAATGAGAAACCACGGGGT
>JAJJMC010015431.1:2820159-2859553 GCA_023531435.1 Papaver californicum | reverse complement strand
AAAACTGACCAACTTAAATCAATGAAATAAATGAGAAACCACGGGGTGCTTATATAAACTATTGCAAGATAGTTTAAGTATGAGTGTACCTTGGATGATCGCAAGGGAGAGACAAACAACACTGTGCTGGAGATAATTTCTTAGTAGACAAATCAGGGAGACTTGGAAATGGCGGTGGCATAGGTGATCCTGGGCATTCGCCCATTCCTTGGAAAATAAATACTGCATCGACTTTTCTTGACCGGGAACACAATTACACAAATATTGAAGTAGGGATAGCATTTATAAACTAGCAAAGAACCGACAGAGCATACCATCAATGTTGTGTTTTGGTTCTGGGAGCTGCTTGGCTTTAGAAGATGCACTGGCAGAATGGACTGCCACCAGCAGAGGCTTTACAGATGGAACACTTATTTCATTGTAAAAGGAAATAATATCAACATGCTCCTGACCTGTTCTCTGTCCCCAAAGCAAACACAAATTAGAGTTTCTAGGTAAATCAAAAATTCCAAGGAATGTACGTAGGATAGATACCCCATTCTGGTGTGAAGCTGACCGTCAATAAGCACATGTCAGAAAATTTGAGGTTTACATTGTGGTTGCTTTCCGTATGTGTGAATGATTTCCTTAAATGCCAAGCTTAACTGAGAAATCTGAAAGCCGAGCAGGAGACCTTAGTAAGAGAAAATAAGAATATGATGAAAGATAAGCCTTGAGATTAGAATGTTCATGGTCATACCTTTGCAACTCCATAAAAGCAGCAGAGGATGATCTGGTTAATATGCCGACGAAAAAAAAGTTCAGTCCGCCTATTAAGGATTTGTTGTAGGAGATACTGAACGGTCTCTCTTATCTTCTGAGACAGTTGGAACCTTTTAACCAATCCATTGATTCTTACAGCAGCTAATTTAACAATCTGAGCAGGCCAATGAGATCTCAATGTGTAAATTTGGGATAAAACAATCATGCCCAACCTGATCTGAGTTAAAATGGATAGCTGCCAAGAGGCAAACACAGGTATAAAAGAAGAAGAAAAATGAAAGAAGGGGAGATTCCGATACTACAATCGTTAATACTGTTTACAAGCAGTACCTTGCTAAAGAAAACATTGATCGCCATTTCAGCACATGTTACACCCTGGATTTGGGTGGGTTGGGCTGCAAAGATTGCAGCAAGGTTACATAAGCTAAGAGTAGACGACTACAAGATGCATGAGGCTTTATCAAAGAGATACAATTCCAACACCTGGCAAAAGCATATTGTAAAAAAGAAATGGCGAGAAATTTAATTTGGGACTCTTAAAAGGCCAATTTAGGACCCTTTGCTGGTGACATAGATAGATTGGGGTAATCACCACATAATCTCTTCGGAGATTGGATATCTCTGCTCTGACCTGAAATAAATGACTTAGCAGAAGATGGGAATACATTCAATATATTGCTGAAAACCCACAGTGAAGACCTTTTTGGATTCTATCACCTTTTATAAACCTGTTCACTAAAAGAAATATTTAGTAAGAACAAAAATTCAACTATGACTGAGCTCGGGAATCTTTTCCAATTCCCTAAGAGGATATAATACTTCTGAAGGTGATGGCCTATAATACTGCAGGAACAGCTTGCAAGAATCTAGTGCTGAAGTAATTTAATAATCTTTACCTTGTGATATATCATGCTTGTGCAAAAAAGATAGGGGTAGCAAGCCTCCGCAGGAAATATTATTATGTGCGGCAACTGTATCCAGCTAGGGTCCATCTGATTTTTTCTTTAGAGTTAAGTTTGACGGGGATCAGTAGGATAGCCCCGGCTACTTCTGCTTCAAAGGTGTTCAGGATCAGTTCTTTGTTCCAGCTGCCTGTGTCTTGGGTTATGAGCTGGTTAACGTGGGTGAGTAGGTGATGAGCTTGATGGTATGGGATAGGGGGGAAGAGAGGAATCCAATTATCTTCCCATACGTGGATTGTGGTTCCATCTCCCACCTCCCAGAAGCAGAAAGGTTCAGTTCTGGCTAGCCCTTGCTGAATGCATTGTCAAACTTTGACAACATTTAGAAACACGGGACTATTGCAGATAATGTGTTCCTTCAAGGTATGCATAAGATGTTGTTATAACGAGAGATCAAACGAGAACGATAAACAGATAAAGAACACAGGGATTTAACGTGGTTCACTAACTGTTACGTTAGCTACCTCCACGGCAGAGAAACCAGAGTTTTATTGCTGAGCAGAATACCAAAGATACTTACTCTAGGTACAACGTATGCCTATAGTATTCCGGCAAACAAATGATTCAAGGCATATCAACAGATGTATTGGCTGTGTTTCTTTTAATTTCCATCCTCATTCGGTGAAAGTGCAATAAAATCATACGATTCAGCTCGAGTTGGTTTCATTTAGTTTGTAGGTTCACTAATTTACGGTCCTCCAGTTCACGTGGCTCTTGTTCATGGAATCTTAATGGCTGGAGCCGTGGAGGTGTATCACTGATGGTCCCGTTAAAGTTCTCAGTAGTCACATAAAAAATGCGCGCTTCTTCTTCAAATATCGATCATGAGTCAAATTGCTCCTTGTTCTTAATCAAAATTTCCAACTTTTTTGTTGTTTTTTTTTAATATCGTGTATCTTGATCTATATGGGTGCCTTTGTCAGCAATAAATTTGCTAGTTTCCTTCATTTTAAATATAACCAAGCAATAATCTTCGAGCAACTGTGGCTTCGACTATACAATAGATCATGCTACTCAAGGTTGCATAATATTCACTTTAGTGTAATAATCTTGTGACAAGTTATTTATCTCCAAAATAAACTTATCATTTTTCACCTAGGTTATATCTCATGCCATGAATATCCTCGTACATGTTTAAAGACAAAACTAAAACCAATTAAAATTATAACAATTAATTCAGAACAGAATATTTCAGACATTGAGTTTATTTACCTTAACTTGATAGTGTAAATTTTGTCAGTTGATGTAGTACTTAAAGATAATCTTTATCTTCTCAAGTGTTCGACTCACTAAAGCATGCTAAAACCATAGGATTTTAAATCCTCGTCAATAGGGTATCCAAAAATTGAATGAAAAACTATAAAAAGAAGCTTAGCCGTCGTAAAACCCTAATATTTCACTTGGGCGTTTGCGTCGGGAGTAGCCTTGACTGTGCTTGACATTCGTGTCATGTGCATAGAGATTTTCAGGGCATTGTCAGACGTGTGCTTTCATTTGTGCTGAGTTTTGTTAAGGAATGACATGATGTGTCATCTCCAGAGAGCTCTTATAGGTGATACATTTGCATGAAGCTGGCACGTGTTTGTTGGAGACTGATACCTTGTGAACACCTGGAAATTTGATTTTCTCTCCGTGTTTCTATATATTCCTAAGCCATTGATGTCAGGAAAGAAGGAAGTTCATCTATCTCATCGTAACTAAGCTAGCTCGCGTAGTACCGGGGGGTAACATACTTAAAAAGTGTTGCAAGTGATCATGGCTTCAATGGCGGTAAGTGTTCAAAGTCTACCTTGTTTTAATCATAAGCATCATTACATGAATGGTATAATTGCAGAGGAACATGGTGAAATCAATGGTGGGAGTTGGTAGGCAGCAGAGGTTTATGGTGACATCATCTGCACCGAAAATGAAACCAGCTACCGGGACATACGATCATCACTATTCTCAACAGCAACATAAACAATTGAATTCATCTAAACTAAGCCGTAGTTGGAACGTTAAAGGGGATTATGTACCAGTGTACGTGGCATCCGGTTTAATATTGCTGGCAGGATTAATAGGAGTGCACACTATTAACCAGCAGCTAAGTCATAACCCAGCTGTGAGACTGAAGAAGAAGAGAAGAGAAACCTTGTCAGAGGTGGAGGAGCCAGAGCTTGTGATGGAGGAATCTGACAAGTTCATTAACAAATCTTTTTTCAGGAAGATTGCTCATATCCAAGACTTCAACAATGACCAATCCAAAACCATTCCTGATACCATGCGTGTGGATGCTTTCACTCGGTAAGAAATTTTCGTCGACGAAATTACTTGATTAGTTAATAATTCAAACAGCAACATTTCTCAAAAGCTTTAGCTTAAGGTCTTTCAGCTCAGCTGACTTGTTTTTGTGAATTAATCTTGCAGACCACGGAACGTGGAGACGCTGAAATCAGTTGGAGTTGATCCCAAGGGTCGTTGAAGAATCTCGTTTGGCGTTCTCTATATTTATTTATTTAAGGTTAGGGTGGTGGGTTGGTTTTTATGTTCAGCTCTACCCTTCCAAGTAGGAATTGTAATAAGCTGCAAGTCTCATGTTCTGTTTGTAATATACATCTACTTCCTTTTCTCATCGTCAATGGTGTTTGAAATTTTGAAAATTGAAGAGCCCTAGTTCATATCTAGGTCCTTTTGAGTTTCGACCACGCACTGACAATTCTCTACAGACCCTAAATTGTAGAAAATTTGGCTGGAGTGATATTCTAAGTCTGTCGTACCAAAAATAAAAAATAAAAACAACCCCATTTTTTCCCTTTCATTTTAGTCGATTGATACCAACTAATAATAAAGAACCCATTTGAACACAAACATATGTAAGCTGCAAGCTTATTGCCCATCGTGCAGCTTCCCCTTATTGAATTAAATTTCATAGGTATAGTGCTATAGACATTTAAATTTCATAGATTACTGTCTTGGACATTTACGATAAATGGTAGTTTAATACATCCTCTGGCTATATGGTTTCATCCTTATCAGTACACAAATGTCTGTGTTGATCATCAAAATATCAAATTCCAGTTTCGGTTCTAACGACGTCTGAAAATATAAACTGAATTTGAGATTTATAAACTGATATTTTTCATCGTTTCTTCTGAATAAAGAAAATGATTTGAGCAACCAGTTGTATAACAATGCGGGAGGAAAATGATTTGAGCAACCAGTTGTATAACAATGCTTAATAACTAAGCCGGGGAGGTCAAAAAAAACACACGAAAGTTTTCATGAACAAAACACATTCCAGGAAAAATTTGATATAAATATTTATTTTCAGAAGAAAAAAAAGCCTAAAGAAAAGACAGGTACATTCCTTAAAGTCCAACTGGACTGTAAACTTTGCTGACACCTTACAAGCAGGGTCAATCACCCTTTCCTCGCCATGGAAGACTAGGAAGACTAGGCCCCCGGGTACACCCTTTGTTGGGTATGACGCTTGAATCTGCTAGATGTTTTACTGTTCCGCAATACAATGAAATATAAAGTGTTTGCAGTGTTAAGCAGTTGAAGAGAAAATGCCCAAGATAATTGATAGACAGGATACATGGAAAAGGCCGAGTTCACAAACAAAGGAGACAGCAAAAACAAAATTGTTACCGACTCTGAAAACTCGGCCATATTTATGGAATCAAAACAAATAAGTCACAGTGAAAGTAGACAGGGCACCAAGAACACCAACATATCATAAAGAATTGGAATTTCCTGCCAAACAGTGAAAATCACCTTCAGAGGCAAGCTCATATATCGTAATGCGATAGCAAAGTGGGTTACTTTCAGAGCCTTCTTTTACTGAAACTCAGTACAAAACATCTACTATCAAACTAACTACGAAGACAGAGAAGTACCTCAGCAAATCATCCGTTCTAGATGCATATCTTTCCATCCGAAGGGAAGATCTTCCATTAGTTCAGAATGGGCGGGTAACATCATTGTGGACCTAGATGTAACAACATCATTCATGAAGACTTGTTCAAGAACACAATGTATGACTCTTGATCCCTTTTATGTATTGATTGAAGCTATAAGGAGATCCAAAAGACTGTCTGTAGGTTTTCATAAACTTGTGAATTTGTGGGAGTAAGTGTTAGACATAACAAGACTGCAAGCTGAATTTGGCCAAAAGCATGTTCCAATATAGAAAATACAGTCTTGTCATGCCCTGGTTATTAAAGGACTATTGGTTCATATAACATGTTTGCTCACTTTTTGGCCTTCCACCTAGTAAGTATGCAAAATTGCAATAGTAAAAGATGAGTTGGGCGACTGGTTTGTATCATTTACAATACTTCCATTACAGAACATCCTCGTAGAAGGTGCTATTAGGCAAAATATCATGGAGAAGGCACAGGAGTATAACATAAATGCCGTGATATGACTGTTCACATTCCATAACCACATCTTTTATACATTATTTAAAGTTGTTTACTACAATGCATCAATTTTCCATAGTTTTGGTCGGTATAATACACAGATAATATATGCCAAGGACGAGAAACCCAGTGAAGAAACATAAATGGAATGAGAGGTGATGGGAACAATAACCAAGTTGTGAGAATATTCAAAACAATTAACCATTGATCTAGAGAAAATGTTTTCAAATGACCAAGATCGAGATGGTATTAGAATCAAGTAACATGCATATCGAATAGTAATAGTACACATAATCCTGCATCAGTACTAAAAATCTAGTACTAAAACTAATAACTACAAAGACAGAAACGAAAAAAGTACCTCAGAAAATCATGCATTATATATGCAGATCTTTCCACCGAAAATAAATATCTGCCATCAGTTTTTAATAGTATCATCGATTCTAGCAGCTAAACTGGCACCAATGCTGGGAATTGCACACCTAAAATCTCCTCAATGAGCATAAACCATGTCATTTCGTCGAGCAGGTCTGTCTGGAACCGATCCCGGCTTGAACTTCGCAGCTTCATGCCTAGCCAGCTCAGGAGGCACAGGGCTGTTGCTCTGAGTAAGCATCTGCTTAAGATCATAGAAAACATCCGTGTCGTGCAAAGTCAAAAATGTTGAAGCCACACCAGTCTTTCCAGCACGACCTGTTCTTCCAATACGATGAGTGTACATTTCAATATTCCCTGGCATATCATAGTTTATGACATGCGCAACATCAGGTATATCAATTCCACGCCCAGCCACATCTGTCGCAACAAGAACATTGAACCTCTTGTTCCTAAATCCCTCAAGACTAATTTCACGTTGCTCCTGCGACTTCCCTCCATGAAGAGCTGTCACACGATAACCGCTCTTATCCAGATTCTTGGAAAGAAAATCAGCTGATTTCTTTGTATTGATAAATACGATTGCGGTCTTGTCATCTAGATCATTGAGCAACTTCTGCAGCCTTGGCATTTTCTCCGAATCTTTAATCATGATAACATTCTGAGTAATCAATTCAGTAGCCTTACCAGCAGTTCCAATAGTGACCACCACAGGATTCCTCAAGTACTTCCTAGCCAACCGCTCCACAGCAGGCGGCATTGTAGCACTAAACATATAAGTAGTCCTATAAATACGTTTTGCATCAAGTTCTTCATCTTCATTTTCCGGCTTCAAATTACTTGAAGGCATCGCATCTAAAACTCCCATCACTTGTGGTTCAAAGCCCATATCTATCATCCTATCAGCCTCATCAAGAACAACATAATTACACTGATTCAGAACAGCATACCGCCTCTCCAAACAATCAATCAAACGTCCAGGAGTTGCAATTACAACTTCACAGCCTTGCCTAATCTTAAACCCTTGTTCCTCAATAGACTGTCCACCCACAATAGAAACAACTTTAATGCCCAAATAATGAGCAAATTTCACAGTTTCATCCTCAATCTGTTGTGCAAGTTCCCTAGTAGGTGCCATTACAACAGCATAAGGCCCTTCAGCCTCATTCTCCTCACTAATAGGAGGCAACCTAGATATATAAGTCAACATAGGAAGTACAAAAGCTGCAGTCTTACCTGAACCAGTCTCGGCAATCCCAATCACATCACGCTGCTGCAAGCCCAACGGAATTGCAGCCATTTGAATCGGAGATGGAGTCTTATACCCAACTTTCTCCACAGCTTTCAACAACTCAGTACTCAGTTTACTCTCACGCCAATTCCTCATAGGCCTCGGAATCTTTGAACCCTTATAAGATATATTAAAATCCTCTCTAAAAATCCTCCAATCTCTTTCAGTCATTTCCTCAAGCTTCTTATCAGACCAATGCCTGTCAATTCTCATATCAAAAGTGTCGTATAAATCAGCGGCGTCTTCTTTCTGTTTCTGCATCGCTAAATCCTCAGGACGCTCTTCTATACCATCTTTCTTCCTAATCTCTTCTCGCATTTCCTTCTCATTTTTGGCAGCTAATTTCTTCTGCTCTCTACGGTCCATACCAGCTCGAAAACCTCTCCCAAACAAAAGCTGAGCCTCATGTGGATTCTGATAAAGAGCATTCATATCCCTCGATGTATCTTCCGTATTCTCCCAATCGAACGAGAACCTGAACTTCTCGCTAGGTTTAATCACCCTCTTCTTAGGTTTCTTAGTACCTAAGTATTGTTCTTTGATAGCATCAAGTTCTTTCTCTTTCTCTCTTTCCACTTGTTTCTCAACTCTACTTCTTTCTCTAGATCTACTCTCTTCTTCTCTTTCCCGTTCTCGATTTCTTCTCTCGTTGTCTCGTTCTCTATCACGCTCACGATCACGTTCTCTGTCGCGAGAACGGTGGTTGTGGTGGCGAGAATCATGAGATGGAGAAGAGTGGCGAGCAGAGCGGTGGTTGTTGTTGTTGGAGGAGTTAGGGTTCTGTTGTTGTTGTGCTAATTGTTCAGCTCGGCGTTTTTGTTCGGCCACTTCCTCTTCACGACGTTGAATTCTAGTTGTTCTCGTTGTGCTTTGGTTAAGAAGACAGGTTTCTTGATGTTGGTGGCGGAAATTGTGGTGGCGCCACCACCAGAGCCACCACTAGTTAGGTCATCGATTGCTCGTTTCATTCTCTTTTGCTTGGTGAATTGCAGAATTGGGAAAATTGGGAGAAAATCTGGAAAAGAATTAACGAGGCAGGTGTATATAAAGGATAGATAGGTGGATCGAAGAAGAGTATAAGCCCAGACCAAACCCAAAACTGATTCTTTGGGATCAGCCCAATTTTTAGAGGACCATTGAAGTGATTAGTCCATCCATTAACCGGTGATAAGGGGTGTTCTAGTGTCAGTAAATGTCCTTACAAATATATTTTTATTATTTTATTATTTTTATTTTTTTTTGTTTTGTTGTAAACTAAAGAAAATAGAGAAATGAAGAAGAAGAGGAAAGAGAATTCTTATTGAAGTGAGTGAAATAAAAACAATAAAGTCTCTATTTCTAGGGCTAGACAAACGGGAATCATGGTAGTTAAACGTTAAAAACCTAGACTTACCCTAGATTTATCATAACTAAAATACACGTTTATAACACTCCCCTTGATGAGCATTGTATCCAAGTCACTATAATATGTCAGGAAAACTCAAGAGAGTAAAACCTGGAAAGTGAAACTTAGAACAGTGTTGGATACACATATGTTGCCTTGTTAAAACCTTGACAAGGAAAAGACAGTGGGACAAAACCTTGAAGAAGGAAAAAGAGTACAACACGACAGGTCCGATAAAATACCTTTTACAAAGATGTTCCCCCTGATGGATACTTTAGTAAAATTTTGGCTTGCAAATCTTTAAGTCGACGCATTCCAATCTTGTGAACTAATTTCTTGAATGTTGAAGTTGGTAATGCTTTGGTGAAGAGGTTTGCTAGATTGTTACTTGAACGTACTTGTTGAATATCAATCTCATCATTCTTTTGTAGATCATGTGTGAAGAAAAACTTCGGAGAATTATATTTCGTTCGATCACTTTTAATGAAACCTTCCTTTAGTTGTGCAATGCAAGCGGTATTATCTTCGTATGTTGGTGAGTCTTTAATTGAACGAAGTCCATATGATTCTTGAATGTGACATATTACTGACCTTAACCAAACACATCCACGACTTGCTCCAGGACTACTAATAATTCAGAATGATTTATAGAAGTAGATGCAATGATTTGCTTTACTGACCACCAAGATATAATTGCATCTCCATAAGTGAGCAAATACCCTGTTTTTGATCGTCCTTTGTACGGATTAGAAAGATAACTGCATCTTCATATCCAATTAATTTAGATTCAGATCCATAAGGATAAAATAAACCTAAATTAATAGTACCACTAAGATATGGAAATAAGTGTTTGACTCCATTCCAATGTCTTTGAGTTGGGGAAGAACTGTATCTAGCTAAGAGATTGACTAAAAAGGTTATGTTCGTCCTTGTACATTTTGCAAGATGCATAAGAGCGCCAATTGCACTTACATATGGTACTTATGGACCAAGGGGTTCTTCACCATATTCTTTAGGGAGAAATGGGTCTTTATTTATATCAAGTGATCTTACGACCATTGGGGAACTCAACGGATGTGCTTTGTCCATATACAAGCGTTTTAAGACCTTATCTGTATAAGTAGATGATAGAAAAATATCCCATTTGAGACATGTTTAATTTGTAAACCAAGACAATACTTGGTTTTACCGAGATCTTTCATCTCAAATTCCTTCTGTAAATAAGTCGTGGTTTCAGTGAGATCTTCTAGAATCCCAACAAGATTTAGATCATCAACGTATACTACAATAATAGCAAATCCAGAAATGGATTTTTAATGAAAACACATGGATGAATAGCATTATTAGTATATCCTTCTTTCAACAGGTATTCACTGAGGCGATTATACCATATTCTCCCAGATTGCTTTAGTCCATATAAAACTCTTTGAAGATTTATTGAGTATGCACTTGGTTGTTTGGAATTGTTTGCTTCAGGTATACGAAATTCTTCAGGGACTTTCATATAAATGTCACTATCAAGTGACCCATAAAGATTAAGCTGTAACTACATCCAAAAGACGCATATCAAGATTTTCTGAAGCTGCCAAACTAATAAGAAACCGAAACGTGATGGCATCCATCACTGGAGAATAAGTTTCTTGGTAATCAGTACCAGGTCTTTGCAAAAAACCTTGTGCAACGATTCGAGCTTTATATCTAATAATTTCATTTTTATCGTTGCGCTTTCGTTCGAATGCCCATTTGTATCCGACGACTTTTACATTTTTAAGAGTTTCAACAACTGGACCAAGAACTTTACGTTTTGCCAATAAGTTGAATCATGCTTGGATTGCATCCCTCCATATTGGCCAATCTTTTCTACGTCGACATTCATCTACAGATTGTGGTTCAGGATCATCAGTATTTTATATGACATCCAAAGCAATAGTAAAAATAAATTTATTACCAGGAATAATTGTATTCTTATCCCACTTTTGTTTTATACCAACATAGATCTCTTTGTTTTGAGGTACATGTACCTCGTTAGGTGCAACTTGTTCATCGGTATTTGATTGATCAATCAACGTTTCAAATAGAGTGGTCTTTTTCGGAATTCCAACTATTAATCTCTTTTTCCGCGGAGCTGAATCTTTTGCACAAAGAGGTCTTCCACGCTTTAAGCTTATTGTGGACTGATTTGCGTTATCATAATGTCCATCTTGGAGACTTACTCTCGCTGGAGTATTTGCAGCAGGTATATGTGATTTTGTTATCCTACCCGTATCATTCAATGCGTCAGGCATTTTATTTGCAATGTTTTACAAATGTATGATCCTTTGAACCTCAAGTTCACGTTGGTTTATAGGAGGATTGAAATGGGATAATGACGGGGTGTATTCCATGAAATTTCATTATTTTCCTCAAGCTTTAGTTTTTCTCCCCCTAACAACGAGAAATTTGACTCATCAAATTGGCAGTCAACAAATCTTTCCCTAAAGACGTTTCCCGTTTGAGGCTCTAAATAATGAATGATAGATAAAGAGTCGTAGACAACATAATTGTCAAGTCTACATTGAGGACCCATTTTGCTCTATGAGGTGGAGTTATGGGAACACACACTGCACAACCAAAAGTTCAAAGACGGGATATAATTGGTTGATACCCATGTACAAGTTAGAAAAATGAGTAATTTAGATAACTGGTTGGTCAGATATGGACTAGTGCTGCAATATGTAAAATAGCATGACCTCATGCTGTAAATGGAAATTTAGACCTTAAAATTAATGGTCGGGCAATCAATTGTAAGCGTTTAATAAAAGATTCCGCTAGACCATTTTGAGTGGGCACATGAGCAACGGGTGTTCAATATCGATATTAATCGACATGCAATATTTATCAAATATTTTAGATATGAATTCACCAGCATTATCAAAACGAATAGTTTTGATAGGAAAATATGGAAACTGAGCTAGTAGTCTAATAATTCTATGCGAGAAGTCTTGCAAATACAATAGTAAGAGTCGAAAGTTAGCAAACATGGGACCATCGCGTGGAAGCATCAAACAGAACCATAAAATAATAAAATGATCCACAAGCATGGTGAATTGGCCCACAAATATCACCTTGAATTCGTTGCAATAAATTAGGTGATTCAATGACAACTTCCATCAAAGATGGTATAATGATTAATTTTCCTTGATAACAAGCGTTACATGGACAATATGTAGACGATAAGACTTTTAGATTATTTAGAGGATGTCCATGCGAGTTTCTATAACTCAATGCATCATTGTTGATCCCGGGCGACCTAACAGGTCATGCAAAAGTTTGAAAACACTGGGATCAGAAGTCTTCGAATGATTCACGAGATTTGATTCAATAAGGATAGTATGGTATAACCCAGAAATCAAAGAAGAATTCTTTTCTAATTTATGTTTCTTTCCCGAGACAATAGTAGTGATACATAAATATTCTATGTTAGTCCCATTTGTTGTCTCGATATGATACCCATTAAAACGAATGTCTTTAAAACTCATCAAGTTTTTTTTAGAACTTCGGGAAAATAAGGCATCATGAATATGGATTTTTGTACCATGCATTAGATAACATTTAATAAGGCTTTTCCACAACCTTCAATAAGATTAGAGGTCCCTGATTACTAACAGTAGTCACAACTAAAGTTAAAATGGGAGAAAATCGTTTGTCACCAAGAATTGTATGTTTCGTGGCACTATCCACAAGATATATAACTTCACCATTTGTTGTAAACTTGCCATTAGAAAAATCCATATTCTTTTAGAAAAAAAGAGATAATAATACTACCCCCGCTTCTTCAAAAGATATATTATCACTTTTCCAATTTGGCCTATATTTAGGCTAAAATGAAAAGTAGTAGTATCTTTTCTGTAGAAACGAAAGAAGTATAAGTTAATAAAAAAAATTCTAAAAACTAAATCAAATTTCATCACTAAAGAAAATTTCAACAAACTGACTGAATTGAAATACTTGATAAGCAACTAGCTAAAACAGAGAAACAAAAACCTAAAAAAAGATATTGTAACTTATTAAAAAGAAAATACTACTCAATCTAATGAAAACTAAAAAAATAAAAATCAAATAAACTCAGACATCTTTGAGAAAAGAATCAACCTCTTCAAACTCGTTGTCATTTCCATCAGGCTTGAAATCATTAAGATCAAGATAAGCAAGATCCATTGGTACTTCATACTGGGCAAAGTTGGTTTCAACATTATTTCCTTTTGCTTGAATGGAAGCCTTGTAAAGACCAACAAGGTGCTTAGGCATACGAAAAACATTTTCCCAATGCCCTGACGCACCACGTCGATGACATATTGATTCATTGTGCTTTTTCGAGTAACTTTCAAAGCTTTTGCCTTTCTATTTAAGGAACATATTTTTTTCTCTTCCCCTTATGATGATGAGAATTATGACTACTCTCTTATTGTTATTGAAGTGTTTAGGACCTAACCAACGTCCATGCCTTTTCCCACGGCTTTCAGAAACAATATCATTCACTTCAGGAGCAGTTGCCGAGCCTATAAGATGATTTTGATGATTCCTTAACAACAAAGTTTTGTTTAGAAACCAAAACGCAAGAGATAAGTTCAAAATACTTTGTGAAGTTTCTCTCTTGATACTTCTATTGAAGCAATATATTTGACGTTTAAAAAGTGGAATGATTTTTTTCCCAGAAGGTCACAATCCTTCACAGTTTCTCTACATAACTTTAAACGAGAAACAATTTAAAAAAGTACCAAATTGTATGCACTTACACTCTTAAAGTCTTGCAGACGAAGGTGCATACACTCATACCTTGCACGAGGGAGAATCACAGTTTTCTGATGATCGAAGCGATCTTTTAACTCTGTCCACAGAGTATACGGGTCTTTCACCGTAAGATACTGGGACTTCTAGGCCTCATCAAGGTTATGACGAAGAAATATCAAAGCCTTGGAGAGATCCTCAGGGGATTTATTGTTGTTAAGGACAATTGTGTTTCTCAAAGATTTGTCACTAAGGTGCACTTTAGCGTCCAAAATCCAGGTATATATCTAGGGCCATAAAGCCCAACTTGGAGAGATTTGACATATCTAAGATTAAAAATTAAATAAAATATTAATATAGAAAAATAATAATTAAAATATTAATACAAAATAACAACAATTTTGTTAATAAAGCAAATGGTGTCTTTTTTAGTACTAACATATTTCAACATCAGTGAAACTCTGAAATCATATGAATTTATGTTTTTATTGGATATTGGATTTGTGTGAAAATATATACATTGGTTGCACACTTTCACAAATATCCAAAAAAAATAATGATTTAATTATAAAAACAGTATTGAGAACAATGATACAACCATCACAATCTTTGATTAAGAAAATATTTATAAAGTTTCCTTCATAATACACACGGAACCCAACACCTTTCAATAATTATAAAAATATAGGGCATACACCTTATAAGATTGAGAAAGAAAAAATAATTATAAGAAAAACGGTAGAATTAAAGTACAGACTTCTTTTATAATAAAAATATATGTACATACAGGTGTGAATAAAACGATAACCTAAATTTTTCTTTTCAAAAAAGAAAACAAAAAAAACACTGTTTCCGTGTAATAGGAGTGAACATAAAAAAAAAAACACTTTCACTGATTTCCTGCTTGTACAGGTCAGGTGTAAATATCAAAACAATTACTCAACTTATTTCTTTTCAAAAAAGAAAAACAGAAATTCTTCACGGATTAATAAAATTACTTTATGAGTAAATATATCAATAAATCACTTGTCTGTTTCTCTGTATAAAATTAGTTTTATCTATTAAAAAAAACACATCAATAACAATAACGATATCTATTATTAGAATAAAATAAAATAAATTATCCATGAACAAAAGAAAAAATTTAGGGTTTAGAAAACAAATGTTTACCGAGTGTAGCTGGTAGAGCACGCAAGTGATAACATGTTGTAAACTAAAAAAAACAAAGAGATAAAGAAAACGAAGAAGAATTCTTATTAAAGTGGGTGAAAAATAAAAAAACAATAGAACCTCTATTTATATGGATAGACATAGGGGCATCACTGTAATTAAACGTTAAAAACCTAGATTTACCTTATATTTACCCTGACTAAAATACACGTTTATAACATGTTTCAATTAATTTTTTTTATAGTATTGTAGATGGTGACTTTTTGACGAGGACTAGAATTGTAAAATCTCCTTTTGCCTAGCAGTAGGAACATAGAAGTATATACACATATGTATGTGCATACTTCTAGCTTTATATCAACACATGAAACACTATATCTCTATTGATATTCCGCAGACGAATTAAGAATACAATCTCTACAAATAGCTACAGGCATTCTAAAATGATAATGTAGCCCCTCAAATATTCACAATATTTATGCCATATCGAACCAGTCTCAAGTCGCATAAATTACAAAGATGAATTCCTTGAACTTGTCTCGAATACGCACCGATGTTCCAACAACATCTATCAATTCTAAAAATAGATAATGCCTGATCTTTAAGAACGCATTCTAGCTTAATATCTTGCTCGAAAAGAGCGCATTATAATCCGCCTTCCTGACTTAACAAAAATAAGTCACTCAAGCATTATGCTCAAGGACGCGCCATAAATTATACGTCGTTCCTCTTGGATGTGCCACAATCAAAGAGAAGTTCCTTTAAAAGAGCACGTTGTGCCTTAGCATTAGGCTAGCCCTACCCTTTCCGCGCTAGCACCAGGCTAGCATTATGCTCATCAGGTGGTGTCCCATGGGATGCACCACACTTTGTCCTGGCTAAAGCACCAGCGCCAACCAAACTTAGGTCACGTCCCCAAGGGACGCGCCACAACATTGTTGCGCTGGCCCCAAAGGCCAGCGCTAGCGAAACCTAGGCTGCGTCCTCAAGGGACGCACCACAATTAATCACTAACTCAAAGTGCTAGCCTTACTCTAGGCCTCGTCCCAAGGGACGCGTTGTAGTTTGCGCTGGCTAAAGCATCAGCGCTAGCCATAACTTAGGCAGCGTCCTCAAGGGACGCGACATACTTTGCACAAAATCTAAGTGCTAGCCTTATTTAGGCTACACTTTGCGCTGGCTCAAGGGATAGCACTAGCCTTATTCAGGTTGTGTCCCCAAGGATGCGCTACACTTTGCGCTAAGTGCTAGCCTTATTTTTAGGCTGCGTCCCTAAGGGACGCACCACACTTTGTGGTGGCTCAAGGGCCAACGCTAGCCTAATCTAGGCTACGCCCCCAAGAGACGCGCCATACTTCTTTCAAGCGCTGGCCTAATGCCAGCGCTAGCCTTATATGGCTATCTATCAAGCCTCGTTCTTAAGTGCGCTACTACTGGTCCTTAAGAACCTTCACACAATCTCGGCTTCAAACATCTTCCAGATTTATTCCAAGTCACTTCTAAGCTAATATTTGGCCATTAAAATTACGCCATGTTACTCATAAGCTAGTACATGACCACTAAGTTTATGAAAATTGACACTAATCAGTCTGATTATCAATTCAGTAAATTATGCAACTTGCTTCACTGACTTAGCAAGTCATTGAATTGACTTGACATAATTAAAACAGTAGTGGTCTTCGACTCTACTATTTCCATGAGATATCAAATACAACACATGAAGGGATTTTCATTGAGGTATTGGTCTGGCGGTCTACGAAAATCGTGCGTTGTGGCAACATATCCACGAACAAGACAATTGAAAGCAAGAGGAGTAGTGGTCATACAAGTCCTCCTTATTTTTCGGACATGACTCCACTACAATCTCCACAATCGTTACTCCTCCACTTTTTCTGTAACTTCCACCATTTACGAGAAATTAGTGTGTCTCATCAAAAATATAAAAAGGACAAGAGAGAAATAAGAAAAAATATATATAGAATTAGTGATTTATCCAAGATATAATCCATTCTTATCACATACTACTCATCACACTGAGATTTCTCAATCTTTTTTATTTCCCTCCCCTAAGACCTACCCAATCTTCTCCACCTTCATGATCGAAGCAGGACGCGAATGACCATTTCTTGGTTTAGGATTGTCCTGTTCAAGTTTGGTCTCTCGAACCTACCTGAAAGTACTATTTTGCAGTACATTTGTTTTCACCCTATAACAAGTTTTTAAGTTCGACTTGTTTTTATTTTAATATTTCCTAGACGAACTTGAATATGTTCTTCGCATAAAAAAAATTGAAGTTCGGCTAGGTCGACTTTTTTCTCAAAGAACAGAACACACAGTAACAATTTCTTTGGCACGACTCCTCAGCAATATCAGCATTAGTAAGTCCGTGAAATATAATTGTTCTAGTCACTCTTCATAACAGAAAAAGAAGCACGAGGACTAGCATGATAAGTACTTAATTTTATAGAGAAGATAACAACCCATATTACAATGGGGCTGTAAACTTCATCATCATGTGTTTCTCTTTCCTTGAGGTTTATGATGGTTATAAAGGCGAGCCTTTTGTCGCTGAAGTTCTTTGTTTTTATGAAATTTATTTAATACACTGACTTCTTTTATAGATCCTACTATGGCCTTTTTCCTCTCTGGTTAGTTAGTAAGCTACCAGGGCACTTTAAAGGATCCATTAATTCAATTATTTAACTATGACTAGCTATCCTTATGTGCATGTTGACGATTACTATGAGTTTGTGC
Organism: Papaver californicum; assembly: GCA_023531435.1. Classification (NCBI taxonomy): domain Eukaryota; kingdom Viridiplantae; phylum Streptophyta; class Magnoliopsida; order Ranunculales; family Papaveraceae; genus Papaver; species Papaver californicum. Next base: position 2,841,685 of record JAJJMC010015431.1, on the reverse strand, counting down.
TATTTGGTACACTAAATTATTTCCAGATTTCAACTTGGTTTATTTTCTTTTGGGCTGCTTGATTTTAACTAGGGGGTTAGGAGCTAACACTACATTAACATTAACAAGGCGATTGGTTTGCATATCTACGTTAAGCATCCATAATAAAATGTTAAACATGAATTGAAACTGCTAACAAAAATTTTCTCTACTGAGACTATGAGTACCGAGGATTAACTACTTATATGCTTCCTTGTTGACTTTCTGTTTTATATTGAAGAAATAAACATTTTTTACTTTAGACGAGCTAAAAGAAATTTATCATATGCATCACAAAGCTTTTTAAGTCAGTTGTAGCATTCGTTTTTCGAAAAATTAGAATAATATAAGTAACCCATAAACCATCTTAACAAACATATATTGTCGTTGTATTCTAAGTAAACAGGCATTCCAGTTATTAGTTATTAAATCTCTGCAGATCTTGTCTAAACTAAATAAGAAATAAGATAATGATTCATTCAAAATATATGGGTGATTGAGTCGAAAATGAGATATCTATTAAACTTTGTTAAATGTTTTTTTAAGGGTTCCTTTTGTAAGATTCTCTTTGTCCCTTTTCGCATAAAATAGAGAATCACGTTGTACTGATATTCAAAAGCACAGTATTATACATTATCTGTCTTGGAGATCCTTTTTTTTAAGTTGGTGAACGAATGACTTTTGCTTCAAAGGTATGAAGTTCTGACCTAGCTTATTCTCTTTAGGGTTCTTTTTCATGTATTTTGTACCTTATGTTTCAGGGATAATATCGATTGCCTATAGATGTAAACATATTAATTGTAAGTCATAGATTTGGACAAATTAATACTAGTTTTGCCAAAAGTTGCATCTCGTTTGGATTGATATAGTGATGTGGTTGTATTTGGTTTAACTTCTATCTATATATACAAAACTATGAGACTCAAACTAAACAGATGTTATCACATGAGGAAAAGACAATTCAATTACTGGGTTGTTTGTTATTTCTTAACTCACCTGACTCATTTGGATTTGACTTATCTGAATCTAACTCATTACATCTGAATATGACTTAAATAGTTCCAAGTCAAATGTATGAACCGTGTCAGACCTCCGGTTAGACATCAGAAAAAAAAAATGGTATCTGATTCGGCCCGAGTCAGATTCAGATCACAAGTCAGATCCAAACAAACATGGTGTAAATTTTATTTTTCTTTAGATAATGTTCAACTGCATAATAATCAACACATCATCCATAAATCTTAAAAAAAAAATAGAGATGCTTATTTGGAATTTAACATTTGGTGGAGAACATTTTGAATCAAATTAAATCTTTTTGAAAATGAGTAAGGAAAACAATATTGGTAAATCTTCATATAACAAATCCTTTTTCTTTTTATTATTTTATTATTTTACGATGCCTTGCTACGGTGGACTATTTGTAGGAGCTATATATTCACACTTCTATAAGAGGACTTGTGTTAAATGGGGAGCTACCATTATTTATAAAGATCACAACAATAACATCAAAGGTGGATTATTTATTTGTATGAAATCTCTATAAATAGCTGAGATGAGCTTCAGTATAAAAGTTCAATTTTCATGTATCACCATTTTAAAAAGCAATCAATTGCTATACATGGCTTGCAATATAAATGTACTTGGATATCTGAACAAGAATAGTTTTCTATTAAGTGTAAAAGTTCTTTTCAAGCGTGATTCTGGCTTCGGTACAAAATGGTTATGGAAAAACTTGGATGACAAAGTATAGTTTCTAGAAAAAAACCCATTAATGATCTTGTCAAAATAAAATAAAATCATATTTAATGAATAGCACCTGACAAATGACCAACATCTTAGTTTTGTATCCAACATTTTAAATATTAAGAGTTGATACCTGGATTAACAGTTGATTGTTAGTGGAGAAGGAAGTTCTGTTGTTACTTTACCATTGGATCAGTCCGATCCTATTGATGTTATTCCCGTTTCTTCGATCCCAGCCGAAATTGGGGTATCAGAACAGTCCGATCTCATTGTTGCACCTCCTTCTGGTACTTCAATCGATTTTTATAATATTATTTCTCCATTACCTTTTGATTTTGTGCTTGATACTCCCGTACCTGATAATGGTACATTAGGAGTTTTTTCTGGTTTTCCTCAAGAAGAGGGAGATGATGTTGTTATTGATGAAGATATTGTTGATGTAGTGAATGAAGTAACTCATGTTGAAGAAGAAAATTCGTTGGAAAAGAATAATGCTGATGTACATCCGGCCAGTGATGTAGAAAATGTGAATGTTAAAACTAATGCCACTTTTGTTGAAGAATCGAATGATGTTGATCGTTCTGAAAAAGAAACTTCTCCTCCTTCTGGTACGACCGCTCCTAATGTTTCGATCCCTACTGAAGTCGAGGGTACTACTGGAGTTTCTTCGGAACCGATCGTACCTACCGAGACTTTGGTTCGATCTTCTCCTGTTGCTGTTGTGGTCGATACTGAAATACCAAGTGCCGATCCTTCCATTCTGCAGTCTCTCTCTAATCAAATTGCCAGTGTCAGAACTGATGAAGGTCTTAACTTAATCGGTGATGAAGAAGAGGCTTACAAGTGGTTTCTTTCTCGGGGGCTTTTAAATATTTCATCAAATCCTGATATTGTTAAGTCTGATTCTTGTTTCATGTCTCGATTTCGTGACTCACTTAGTGCGATCTCTTTAGATGAAGCTCAGGATGCGTGGTCTAAGAACGATATTCTTGAGCAAACATTTCCTGTGAATCCTCCTTCTTCCTTTACTGAAGTTTTAGTTGTTGCTGAAAGTTCATCATATTCACTTCCACAACAAGCTTTGGCTCAACTCCGGTATGGTAATGATTGTTTATTTAGCGGTTATAAATTTTATAAGGCTCGAGCCACCGTGTTGGGGTTACTGTTTAAGAACGAGTCAGTAAAAATGAAGGGAAGAAATGATACACTACAACAAGCAAATGATGAGTTGAAGCAGCAAAATAATCTTCTTCAACAACAACTTCAACAATTCCAACAGCTTCAACAACAACATCAGCAACAACAAGAACAACTCAAGACTATCGAAGTTCTTCAGAATCAAAATCAAGGTTTATTTTTCATTCCTCTTCATTTATTATTTTATTTTATTAATCTATATGGAAAATTTAAATTTTATCCTGGGTCCAGTGGAAAACTTGGAAACCTTATTTAGGTACGATCGTAGAATGGTACAATTGAATAATCATGCAAAGGAAATCTACACAGAGATGAATGTGGTTAGAGAAAAACTAACTCAATTGAATGATAGTTTTGATTTAGCCACTTGGAGGCGTAATAAAGCTGAGTCAAAATACAAAGAAGTTGTAAAATTGCTTACTCTGAAGAAATAGAGTTTAAATCTGTTGTTAGAGGTACTTTTTTGGTATGCCTGATCTTTTGGTTTATTATACCATAAAATTTATCTAATATTTTCTTGTATTTTCAGAATTGGAGAGAAAACTTAATGAAGTTAAAGATCGAGCAACTCAAGCAGAAACTGATCTTAATACAATGAATGATACAGTGAAAAACATCACTGAAGAGTTAAGGACTTCTGAAAACAATGTGTCTCTTGGTGCAACAAAAGTTCGGAGTTTACAGGCTCAATTATCTGTTGAGCTTTCCAAGATTGTAGCTCGTGAAAAAGAAATTGTATCATTAACCACAGAATTGGATGAAGAAAAAGATCAAAGATCACGTTTTGTTGCTCAAATAGAAAAAGATCAACAAAAGATCGAAGAGCTTCAAAAAGAAATCAACTTTGGGCGCGACTTTGTTCATTGGGTTCGACAGGATGCTAAAGCAAAAATTGCGAAATCCTTAAATACTGCTTTAGATCGTGCACAATCCGATCCTTCAGTGCTCAGTAAACGCGCTTCTGTGCCTGTAGTTCCCCCTCCACCATCGCGACCCAGTCTTCCCGATGCTTGATTATGTTCTTTATAATTTCATCTATTGTTTGCTTCACCATCTTGTACTTTGTCTGTCTTTCAAGAATTTTCTTTTGTAACCTTTTGATACGTTTTTTCAATGTTGTTCCCTGCACAAGAGAATTTGATTAAGTAATCTTTTTGGCTATCATATGACTTTCCGAGTACCATGAATTGAAGTACTTTTTACCTCAAATCATGTTGTTCGAGATCCCACACATACGAAACAAACCCGAGCCAGGGGTAAGATACAGGGTTGGTCCCGAACTGTACTTTGAAAATTGATAAACCAATAATAAGGAACTCCTTCTTTATAAGAATCTCGTTGTTAGTGAAATTCTTTAAGGATGTTTACCTTTTGTGTATGATTGTGTCGTCAATCGCAAAGCAATCCAGAATATGATGTTCCTGGAATAATTTTGAGCGCTCAAAGTATTATGAAATTCCGGGATTAATGGAATTTTGATCAATGATCATAGTATTTTCCAAGATATGATGTTCCTGGATTCAAAGTATATGATATTCCGGGATTAATGGAATTCTGATTAATAATTACAGTATTTTCCAAGATACGATGTTCCTGGAGTGATTAAATTATAAAAAAAATTACTAAATTAGTTGGCTATGTACCTGCCTTTTGTGTCAACATTGCATTGTTATTCACGGATAGTAAAGCTTTAAGTATTGTGCATTCCATGGATGCTGTAAAACTTCTCCTTGCATATTCTGGAGATAGTACGATCCTTGTCCTGCTGACGCTTGAATTATGTATGGACCATCCCATGTTGGTGCAAATTTTCCTGCATTTTTATCTCTTTGGTATTCCGTTATTTGTCGTAGGACATATTGGCCTTGGACAAAGTTTCGTGATTTTACACGTTTATGGTATTCTCGAGCTAATCCCCTTTGATAATTTTCCATCTTCTGGAGTGCTACTTCTCTTTTTTCTCCCATGCTTCTGTTCTGGTTGTAGGTAAAATAACCTCTGTTGGTATTACTGCTTCCGTTCCATAAGTGAGAAGATAAGGTGATTCTCCAGTTGAAGTTTTTCTTGTGGTTCTATATGCCCATAATGTATTATGTAACTGTTCGCACCACTTTTTATAATACCCGTCCAATGTTTTCTTCAGGTTTGTTGCGATCGTTTTATTTGTGGATTCTGCTTGCCCATTGCTTTGTGGGTAGAAAGGTGTAGATTTATGCTTTTGAATATTATATGTTTCAAATAACATATCGATATTCTTTCCTTGGAATTGTCTTCCATTATCAGAAACTATTGCTGCGGGAATCCCAAACCTACAAATGATATTCTCGAATAAAAATGTAAAAACATCAGTGTCTCTGATTCGTGCTAATGCTTTGGCTTCTACCCACTTGGTGAAATAATCGGTAGCCACAATTAAATATTTTCTTTTCTTTGTTCCTATGGGCCTGCCACTATAGCATAATCTTTCCCCCTGCTGCAAAGTACATCCCTTCTGGCCAAGCTATTAGCCGAGAAGTTGATCTCTCTATAAGAATGTTCAAAAATGACCCTATCATAGCTAGCACACACTGCCAACCATTTGTGTCGGATGCACCAAGGCAAATTCCTCTTCAAACAAGACTTTACAGCGTTGTTTGAGTATGATCGAACCCTGATAAGACGAAAACCAATCTGGACTGCCCATTCCAAACCCAAAGTAATAGAACAAATTTCCGCCATGTAATTAGAAGCTTCACCCAGGCCAAAACTAACCACACCTAGACACTCAGAATTATTATTCCTAGCAACAACACCAGCACCAGCTAGACCAGGATTGTTCTCAACTGCCCCATCGTAACAAATCTAACAACTGTCCATCATCAGGTGGGTACCAGAAACATTCAATTGGTGTACACATTCTGACTCTCTTGAAATCAACTTTAAAATAGTTGATAATTCTCAAATCTTCAGCCAAGTCATGCATAAAACCTTTATACCTTTGAGAAAAGGAATGAATTTGATGGTGAATTTTAGATTTAAGTTTAAACATCTTCACATTACACCATCAAATAATACCTTGTTACACGAAGTCCAAAGACCAGCTTGAGTGGCCGTGATCCACGATCACACCACACTTGCATAAGACACAGTAAAAAATTTTTAACAGATTTTAAAAAAAAGTATAGGTGCACGACGGAATTGTAGGTATGATTCCAATAACAATACCCCTTTCAAATCTGTGATACCCCTTTCAAATCGTAAACAGATTCACTCTAACATACTGTAATTAAGAAGAAAGTGACTAATACTTGTTGTATGATTGATGTAACTAACTTCTGTTTTACCTTTCCGTGAACACATGTAATATAAATATTCGAGTATAACTGTATAATATGACTAACGGGCGGGTAATAACCCCGCAGACCCTTACCTAAGACTATAAAAATTCTAACAAATAAAAATCTCATTTTTCACAAACTATCTAAATTATCATATTGTTAAAAAATAATGACTAAATAAATAAGTTTTAAATTTTTTATTAAAATATAAAATATTGTGCCTATTTGGGTTCGAATTCCTGATCTACTTGTCACTTTACATGTTTTGGTTTTTCCTTTGTTTTCTTTTGTGAATGAAACACTTTAATCCCACATCGGGAAGTTTCCACTTCTTAAGCTGTATTAAGAGATTATATAAACAATATTTTCTCAACCTATTTTGACATCCAAGGAAAAAGGGTTTCTCCATATTTTTGGAGAGACCAAAAGAATAATAATTTTTTATTATCTTTCTTAATTTTTTTGAGATTTTCCTTGAAGGGTTTTTCTGAGTTGTCAAGCTCAAGTTGAGCATCTACTACGAGTGATAGTAGTAGGTGTAGTAGGGCATTTTATCCTGGAGGCATCTGCCCTGTGGAGGCTATAGCATCACTCTTGAGTGTAGCCGGACGCTAATGTCTTAAGGACACCGTGTTGAACACGTGACTCACTCTGTTTTTCCAAAGTTTTGTTACATACCATCTCGATGTTGCGGAGATACGAGAAGCTCATCCGTTTTGACGAATCACTTCCGTTAAGAGCTAAGTATCAACAACCTTTATTTATTTGATTTTCTTCATTTTTGATCATTGCACCCAACAATCTTAAGACATCAGTATTTAGTAATAATTATAAATGAATGATCCATTTGTGAATCGTCGACGTTGATATCATATTAGAAAATTAAGGATGTTAATTTTGAAGTGAAAAAACAAAATTGAATTTTCTGGGCAGCTGTAGAGTTTCAAGTATATCTCTGAACTTAGAAGGAATTTCGATGAATCCTTTTAAAAGAGTATAATAGACATCCTGATAGTTATCTACACCAAAATTCAGAATTTTTGGAGTTGTAAAGGTATTTTTTAGATATTTTACAAAACTGAGAAACGTTCCTGAAAAATTCTGACGGGCAGAAAAATATTGTTGACTAAATTAGTTTATCTAGCGTAACTATGAGTTTTTTGAAATGGTGATTCAAAAGAAGTTTATAGATCTAGATGTTATCTTTAAAAATCATATTTAATTTTTTGATTCGGACTTGTTTTTTATGAGATATGATATTTGCAAAGATGTTGTGCATGTTTGTCCAGAATATCAATAACTGTATCTAAGCTCTAGATTAGTATGAGATCTTGCAACCATTTATAGTGGTAGTTTGTCACCTTGGATACAATATGAAACCGGTACTAATGAGTGCTTTTATCCATAATAGACTTGAGATTTCAATTTAGTTGAAATACTTCTCATAAACAAATTAGAGCAAATAACGAATTGATTTTTATGACTTAAAGTGATAATCTCTTATGTGTTAGATTAGTATTACATTGATAATGAATAATGAGATGTTGAATCAGTTGTGTATGAACTGTGCATTATGTTATAAATCACTTTGGTTATATATGCTTTGTGTAGTATCAATTGGCGTGAATCTAATGATTGGTTAATAATTGTGCATTAGCAATTTCAATGGTGATTTCTAAATCATTTCGAATATGTTACCTTTTGTTGAAAATATGAAAATCATAATGTACTGGTGTACATAGTCATATGGATAATGAGGTATAAAGTATCTTTTAGTAACTAGTGCAACAAGAAGGTTAAGAGAACAAATGTGTTTTAAATAATATGTATATACACAAAAGTGTTTGGGTGTTTTATTACCAAATTTTGTTACTTATTGATGATTGTGATAGTTCAATGTGGAGAAAGACTTAAGTAACTTGATAATTATATTTTGGTAACAAACATTTTGATAAAATGAACACTTATTATCTATTGATAATTTGATATTACCTATGTCAAACGAGAGTATCAACCAATTTTTTGAATCCTAGTTGGGCATAAGTTTTATCATCTTAAATTGAATGATAGATTAAGTGCTAATCTGTGATAACTTCTGGTTTTAGTTGTGTGCTTATCTCCTCAGAATATTGAATTGTTTATTCAAATTTGAATGGAACAATTGACATTCTTACTGTGTTAAGTAATTTTACTTTTCAGTGGAGATGCTAAAAAGAATTGGTTTGTAAATGCCGGAAGTGCTGGAACGTGTGCTCCAGAAAAGACATGTTTTATCTTCTACCAAGAATGGGAAAGATGCAAAAGCATTTTTATGAACAACTCAACTATCAAAACAATTGAAGAAATAGGTAATGATATGCAAGGCTTGTCAGGTATGGACATTAATCAAATTATGATATCATTCTCAATATGTGCATTGCGATTTAAAACTAGTGTCAAATGCTATCTACCTAAGTTACTATGAAATGTTATACTTAGAAATATGGTCTTGTGATGCTTTGAGTGTTAGCTTAATAGAACAAGACAATAGTAGATAAAAGGGAAAATTGTCAATGAATTGAGAATGAATACATGAACATGTTATATCATAATGTTGGTATAGAGTACCATTATATGGTGTGTCTTAGTTAAATGCAACCTAAAGGACACATAATTGTATTTTCTTATGTTGAGAAATCCTGATAACGGTGGGGGCTCTTATTCCTCAAATGTGGGGGTATAAGATGGAAACAAGTGTTTGTTTGATTTCTCAAGCATATTTATAGAAAACCCTAAACTTATAGGTGTCCTACCCCGTAGACCTCAATTGTGGGCGTCTAAGGTGAGAATGAAGAGTTGATTTTCTTTAGCAAATCATTGCATATGATCACCAGAACTGTATTATAATAACTTGTAAGTTCTGAAGTTAACAACATTTTAATAAAATAAATTTTCTTGTTGAGGATGTTGAGTTCTTGACAACAGTATTTTGAGGTCGGGTTCTTACACGAGATAGAATAGGTTAAACAGATGCTTGACTTTGTGAAATTGTTGTTTATAGAATAAAGTAATGATCACTTGGCACATACTCACGTGATACTAAAATTAATACGCCAATCATTGTTTGTCATTATTGTCAGTATGCTACATTAGATGGATGTTGAGGCAATATACTTAAATGGTTATTCAAAGGTGGACAAACCTTAAGGGTTTGGTTAGCGCTAGGGGGTAAAGATACAAACTGACTACACCTACATATACTTGACTTGAACCAAGCAATAAGTCGTTGACCTAACAATATTATTATGTGATGATGATGATTTCTAGTGATGTGACACTAATAAATTTTGATAAGTGTATTTAAACTATATCTATTGAAGGTGCATATGTTTAACATGCCTTTATTATGTTTTTTTACAGCCATTTACAAATTTGTGTTGTTTAAAGTTTGACATGAAAAAAATATGTTGTTGACGTGGTCTGAAGGACCAGAAGGAACCAAAATAAAATTTTGATTATATAGTTTCTGTCAAATGTGTTTACTGTATGTTGTAAAATAGGTGTGCATGTTTTCCATTTTAATCTTGGAGAATCACAAGGATGCTCTGATCAAAGGACAAGAGAATTGAGATGCTTGAGGTACATATTTAATTTCAAATATGTGATATATATGGCACTAACCTTTTGAGGAAAATGTAATGACCATACTAGTATTTAGTACATGTATCTTGTATATGCCTTTATATGCTTTACAACCACCTAGAAAACATGTGAAAATATTACGATCTGATTGAAAGACTAAGTTGTTGTAGACAAGCATGATCTAAAGGATCATTGGAACCAGAAGAAATTCTGACGGAACTGGTCTTTGTCAAACTCGATACGTCTAATGTGTGTTGTAAATGTGCAGTGAATTCGGTTTACAAATACATTTATAACTCCAGAAGAACTAGTGGGATGATCTGATCAGAAATTTGTCGTACTTGAGGTACATTTGAAATTGTGTATATGTGCATGATACATATTGGATTGACCTTAAGAGATGTTGTGATTTCATGCTTTGGAGAGTCTTAGCCTATGTGTGCTCCCTCTTAAGTTGTATCAGTAGTTGGAAATATTCCATCAGACATGAGCAACTCGACTGAAATGAAATCAGAGTTCGCTCGCTTAATTTAAAGCATGAAAGGAAGTTTAATGGATAAATCCTTTCTTGGAAGGCATTCCTCTGTGACCGAAGCCTGTGGCCATCATTGTTCAAACTCAATTGGCTATATAATTCTAAAATAAATGAGCAATTGGCAAAGTCTAGATAAACTCGGAGATGGCTAATTCGGTAAGACAATTACTCTCTAATGAAGTGAATTTTGTAGACTTAGTGAAGTCAAGAGAAAAATTAGTGGATCCTTTGACGAAAGGATAATCTAGAGAGATAGTTTGTTATTGCATCGAGGGGGATGGGGATTAAGCTAATTAAACAAACTTTCCATGAAGGATACTCAACCTTATTGAATGGAGATCCCAAGATCAAGGTTTTGAATGAGACAACTAATTTGTGGTGGGTTAAAGAAAACACTATCAGAGAATTTTATTCTCTGTCCCTTCCCTATGTGTAGACGTGATAGTGTGACTCATGTGAAGGATGACTTTTAATAAGTCTTAACGAGTTTTATAGTTTTAATTTAAGATTGAAGTGGGGTGTAGCAGTAAACACTCTTGATAGAACTCACATATCTGAATGGAAGTGGGTCGCTTCCTATGAGAATGAAGCTGATTCTCTAGAGTATTTTGAGAAACAGGATATTTGCTCAGGGAAAAAATGAGCACAACCGCACGAGCTTGGCAGCAACCTTGGAGATATCATGCGTGGTGGTTATCGCGAATTACACCAAACGCTAGCAGTTCAAGACATCGCGCTCACTGTCTATAGCAAGTAGTTGCGGTAATCTCTCACTAAGCAAAGGTTCAAGACCTCATGGACACCTTTGCCTATATGGTATTTCCTGTTTTCTATGTGATTTTCAGTTTTTCATCAAGATTTAATTCATTTTGAGAAAATGATTTTTATGTTGTTTTCTATGGTCTTGGTATTTGTGATACTTAGGACCTAAGGGTCTCTAAGGGATCACTGGCTCATTTTCACTTTGGTGAACAAAACCTTTAGTCCCACTATGGGAAACTAAAGATGAAAGCTCTTTATACTATTATGATTTATGCAATTAATAGTATTACCCTGGGGTCAGCATACTTTTGTGTGAATAAGAGGACATTGGACTGTCTAGTATGATTTCAACACACTCACGGTCCATCTGTCTGTTCAGTCAAGTCGGGTCATGGTATTTAGGGTGTTGGTTTACAAAGATCTATTTGTGTTTTCATGTTTTACTGAGGTTTTCATTCATGTGGGGGATTGTTAGAAAACAATGGATAAACAAATAAGTTTTAAATCTTTTATTAAAATATAAACTATTGTGCCTATTTGGGTTCGAGCTCATGATCTATTTGTCACTTTACATGTTTTGGTTTTTTCTTTGTTTTCTTTTGTGAATGAAACACTTTAGTCCCATATCAGGGAGTTTCCACTTCTTAAGTTTTAATAAGAGATTATATGAACAAAATTTTCTCAACCTATTTTGACATCCAAGGAAAAAGGGTTTCTCCATATTTTTGGAGAGACCAAAAGAATAATAATTTTTTATTATCTTTCTTAAGTTTTTTGAGGTTTTCCTTAAAGGGTTTTTCTGAGTTGTCAAGCTCAAGTTGAGCATCTACTACAAGTGTTAGTAGTAGGTGTAGTAGGGTGTTTTATCCTGGAGGCATCCGCCCTGTGGAGGCTATATCATCACTCTTGAGTGTAGACGGGCGCTAATGTCTTAAGGACAGCATGATGAACACATGACTCACTCTGTTTTTCCAAAGTTTTATTAGATACCATCTCGATGTTGCGGAGATACGAGGAGCTCATCCGTTTTGACGAATCACTTCCATTAAGAGATAAGTATCAACAACCTTTATTTATTTGATTTTATTCATTTTTGATTATTGCACCCAACACCTATAGATTAATTCAGCCAAACAAAAACAAAAAACAACTTCACTCCCAATCTATATTTTCTTCTCACCAGCAGCGGCTCACCACCAACAACTAATAACACCACCAACCACCGCTAGCGAGCAACACTACTACCAACTAGAGTCACTATCACCACCATCACCCGCACCAGCAACCAACTTCACATCTGACGAGCACCGCCACCACCAACACCACGAGCAACAAATACAATTGCCACAACTAATATAAGCATCATCCCACCACCGCCCAGCACTAGCATCACCATCATTGCCACCAACACCATTATATCAACCACCATCGGCGCCACCACCACCGCCATCGTTAACCATCACCACCAGCAAAACACCACAGGCACCACCAATACCAATACCACCAACGTCATCGCCACTACCGATACCAGCGCTACCCCACCATCACCAACTGATAGACACACTTATGTGTCTGATATGTTCCCAATTTATATATTGTTATCTTTCAACTTTTTGTACTAATATTGCTATTTATTGTTTTTTAGGTACTTTCGGAAGAATAAAAAATTATGGAAAAATGTTAAAAGCACCCATAAAAAGTGTTAAAGGCACCCCTAAGAAATTGATAAAGGTACCCCGAGTATTATTGATAAAGGCACACAAAGTGTTAATGGCACCTATATCTTCCATTTTAAATTCAAATTTTAGCAGGAATTTCTTTCTCTCGAGCTGTGAAGAATTTTGGCGAATATTTTGTGAGAATTTTGGAGGTTTTAAGACTCGAATATCCTCTTGCCTTGATAGGAGGAGTTTTACAAGTTATGGGAACATAAAAATCAAAACAAAAATCGTGTGAAAAATATATTCTCGTGAAATAAAGATGGAAACTTGGGATTTAATTCCTAGTTTTACCTGATTCTGTTTCTGTATTGTTTGGGTATATAGAGCTATAAAAAGAAAACATAATCAACGAGATATAGCTACAAAGAGAATGAAAATCGAAACATAATCAACATGTGATGATCGTGAGAAAGAAAATTCCCGAGAATATTTCTCTTGTTTAAAGAGAATAACTTGTGAAAGATACTCGAGTTATGGAGGTATAGTATAAATAGAGGTGATCGAGCAATAGTTGAGAGAGGCTGGAAGAAGCCAAGAAGCCACGAAAATCATCATAGAATTTTTTTGCAAAAGTTAGGGTACTAACAAAGAAGAAAGAAAGAAGGAGAAGAAATCACACTCCAGAACAGTCGGAAATAATATGGCCAACTCTTTTGAATTGAGCTGCTTTCGCAACAGTTTTCTGAGTGTTCCAGCGACAATTTCTGGGCTATAATACACTAATGATCCGTGCTTTATTCAACTGTGGATAAAAGCAGTCATAAAACGCAATAAAAGATTTTATTCATTCACCGACGCGTTGGGTCAGTTCTCCTTTGTAAATTTATAAAAACATGAATAAAATGATTCTTTAATTCTTTTTGTCATGATGAGCTAAACCCTAACACTGGGACATTGAAGGAAGCCATATTTCATGTTGTAGTAAATAAATTAATTCTTTTATGACTCACTACACAATATTGCATATTAGTAACTAAAATTAGCAACAAAAATTTAGCCGTTACTAATTCGTAACCAAATTATTGTTGCTAAAATTTAGCAATAACCCATCGCTGTTAAAAAATTTCTTACAGCCCATAACATGTTGCTATTAGCAACATCGGAAACCTACATGTGTTAGTTAAGTGTGTGCATCGTAACACTTATGTCTATGTTTCCACCCAGATATTTAAAACTGTTTTGCTTATGAAAGATGATTCCACCCTAATTACACTTGTGCAACAAAAGTGTGTGAGGAAACCCTAACTTATACTTCCATATCCTCTTCCTCTTTCATTTCATTCTTCATAAAGCCTCCATCAACTCCACCGCTCACTCTTCTCATGTATTCTCTTCTTTTTTTTCTTCTGAGTTCATCACCCAAAAATCATGATATGACTTATGAGTTAACAAATTCATCAAATTCAATTATTACACATAAATTCATCTTATCCCTAAAACTTTATTAATTTTCATCTCCAACATATCGAATTTCGATTGATTTCATAATCTCACCCAACTCCAGTTGATACTTCGATGTGATTAATGATTTCAGTTCTCACAAAATTGGAAGGATTTCTTCATTCTTTCTGTGAGATTTTGATAGTTCAAAGTGCCTGCAGGATTTTTAGGTATTCATCAGTAAATATAAGTAAAATCCCTGTTTTATTTTTAGTATCTCATTAGAAATGTTATCTTTTTTCAATTTGTTGATATATATTTTAGTTAGGGTTTTTGATGGTTGCAGATAGTGGTTGGGATAGGTGGTTATACTGAAGTATCAAGAGGATTTATGAAAAATGGTGGAGTAACCCACTTCGAAAACCAATATTTTTCCTTTATTTTTGTATTTACTTAAGCTTTTATTGGATGTTTTCTTAATTTCTAATATATGAGATGAGTGGTTCATATTTCTAGGATGCAAAGAAGTTTAAGTTAAGCGATCCAAGTTTTTTCACTTATTTAAATCAAAGTAAAACCTATGATGCAGAGAAGTTCATATTTTTTGAGGTTTAATCTGAGTTTTTGTTTGATTTTTTTATGTGTTGTGTAGGAATAGATTGTTAAGATGAACTGTTATAAAAAAGGATATAATGTTTGGATTGAAGATAAAGAATCAACATGGGTTAGCGCACAAGTTATTGATGTGAATGAGAAACAAATTTATGTTAAAAATTCCAACGGAAAAAAGGTTTGTGAATTTTGGTAAATTATTTTGAGTTTTTTTTGTTGTGATTTTTTTTTGGGGGGAATTGATTGTGTATGTGTTGCTTGTTTTAATGGTTTTGGTATCTTCGGATAAATTGTATTCGAGGGATCCAGATGCTGATCATGGGGGATTTGATGATATGACGAAATGAACGTATTTGATTGAACCTGGAGTTTTGTATAATCTTGCTAAGAGATATGCATTGAATGATATTTATGTAAGTGGATGAAATTTTTTTGATTTTTTAATTACGCAATGAAGAAGTTACTGTTTTAGTGGTAATTTATGTTGAATTCGGAGAATTGAAGGGGAGGAATCAATAACGAGTGTGTTTGAGGTGAGAAAAATTGAGGCTTATTACGAAATTACCTTGTTTGTATGATCTTGTATGACATTAATTCTTGGTTAGGGGTATGGGTTTGCAGTCATTAGTGTGTTTGGAGAATAGATGCCATTAAATTGAGGCTTATTACGAAATTACCTTGTTTGTGTGACCTTGCAGTCATTCTATTTTAGTCAGTGGTGAAAGTGGGGCGAGACAGAGACAACAAAACTGATTATGCAGTACCGTACTTTTGTTGGTGGAAGGGCATCTGGTGATGATCAAACTGTTGAGCATCATTTTATTGAAGTAGGGTTTTCAGTAAATTCATGTGTTGATTTGCTTAGACTTAGATCTTTTGATACGCCATGCTTATGATTTACATCTAATTTTTTAAAAATCTACCTTTGGAAAACAAATAGAGTCAATAATATGAGATAAAATTATTAGGAATTAATTTTTGTATCACTTGCTTATGTTTATGGTGGAATCATATGTCTCGGTTATCCTTAATATTGCTACCATCTTTTGTATATATATTTGCTAGATTAATTTTAAGTCTAAAATTAAATCTTCACAAGTCCGAGTGATCGATTCTTGTCTTACCACTTCTACATATCACACAAATTTTTGGCGTTGCCGACGCGGACTTGTTTTTAGGTTAGGGATTTAGATTTATTTTATTAGGTTTATTTATTTTATTTTTAATAGGTTAACTAGGATTTATTTAATTTTTTTCTCTATTTTAAATTTACTTGGGTATTTTCTTGTTTTTGATGTGCAGGTATTCTAAATTTATTGTGGAATTGCCTACCAAAAAAAGGTAAGTATAAAACCCAATTTTTTTTTTATTAATTCTTAGATTTTTTTTATTTTATTTTTTTAGAAACAATTTGTATATATTTATTTTATATTTTATTTTATTATGTATATAAAAAAACAAACATACATTGTGCACACACCAATTGCATTCGTCAGACTAACGAGTTTAGGAAAACCCGTGGAAAAGTAAGTTGAACCCATGCTGTGGGCCTTATGGGAGTTACCAGCTGAAATTCCACAAGCCTTAGTCTCGTATCTTTGACCAGTCTTTGACTGTAGGTATATTTTGCTAAGGTAACCTGAGCCTACCCAATTGTAGTTGACCTTGCATTTGCACGTACATATATAAAAAAATGTCGAACTTGTATTATGAGGACCAATACAATGAACATTAACATGAATCTCAAAATGGGAATTATCCGTACTATGACTCTAGTGTAGATAATACTTGGGACCACTACCATCCTTCTGAAGGTTATGGTTCATACCATAGTGATCCCAATTACTATTCGCATGCTCACCAGTCGTACGAATGGGTATATGAGTAATATTATAATGATCATAATGTGTGTTCTCCATATTTTGAAGATTTAATGAAGCAGTTAACTGAGTCGACACGTAGGATCGACATTTTAATGAAGGAATTTTATGAACAATCATTAAATCAGAATAAAGAACTTGCAGCTTTAAGTACTGCTCTAAGTGAACTTAATACACTTTTAACTAAAATTGAAGAAGAAGAACAGTTAGCTGTTAATATTGCTTAAGATGAAGTTAATTGCCAAAATAGTGTTTCCAATTTTACCCTTGATAATAAGACAAATATTTACCTAATCTAGTGGACGAGCTTAGAATTGAACTAATTGTTCAAATAAGGTTCAATGATCTTCATGTCATTATGAGTATGGGAATAGTAGTGATGAAGAATTTGAAATTCGTAGTCATAATGATCAGGAAATTTTTACACCAATTGAACTTCATGATAATAATGGTCTTTCTAAATCTAATCCTAATAATATTGATAATTATTTACCTATTCAGTAGGAAAATGATTTAACTAGATATACCATTGTTATAGACAGTGAAATATTTCCTTATTATTATGAAGACGATGATGGTTTAGAGTAATGATTTTATGCTGAGACTAGTAATTTAGAGTCTAAAGATTTAAAAATAATAGTTTCTGATAAAAATGATAGACTCGTAGAGATTTTAAATATGAGTGAGGATATTGTCATAAATTGTGGGACTATTCATAATCCTTTACAAAGCACTGTGTTTAACAATCCATTATATGATGTGAACCTCTTGGGATCACTGATTTAAAAGAAGAGGCTTTTAGGAACACATTGGATAACCCATTGTATGGTTTTGATGATGTGTTCTTTTGGATCATTTGGGTAGGCAGTCCTCATAAGAATATGAATATAGTTCAGACCTTAAGGACATTAGAACCCAACCAATAGTTTTTGGTCCATCTGAGAGTAATGTCCACCATAAGTTTGGGGGTACCGATGATTCTTGTAATTTTCAAGTATCTCTGCTTAAAGTCCCTCACTTGGGACTTGATATGCCTCTACCATTTTAATAGATTATCTTCATACACTTTTCCCCGAGCCTGATTATGTCCAAAAAGTAATTCAGTTGTTAGAAACCCATCCTCTGGTTGATGTGGTTTACCCAGGCGATACTATCGTAATTGACTTTGTTTTTCCACCAAATAATTTTCTACCAAATATGGGAACATCTGAAATTCATATGTCTCAAATTGTAAACTTTGGAACCAAACATGAATATTTTAGAAAGTTTAAATCGACACATTTTCATGATAAGGACCACCAATTTCATATATTCCATCGTGTCCATCTATATAAGTCAAATCTGATTGACTTTAAGGATCCATAATTATTTCGATTATTGTTATATGATTTGTAAGTTGTGATTAATCCTTTTTTGGTTTGGTTGAAGACTTTAAACTTAGCGCTCTATTGGAGGCAACCCATATGCTTTGGTACACGGTGCAGTAATATCTTTCCTTATCTCTTTTAATTTGTTTATGATTTCATTCATCTTTAGAACATCGATGACTATGTTCAATTTAAGTTTGGGGGTAAGGGAGAAAAAAATAATAATTAGTTGTACGAAAAACTCCAAAATTTAGAAACTTGTGAACAATTCAAGATGGCATTAACCATTCTAGGTAGATGAAAACAAAAAATTTATCTGTAGAAGTTGGTGTGCCCAGCTAAATGGTCTATTCATAAAAGGACAAAGCTCAGGTGTTAGAAATAACATGATAGTTGTCACCATATCTCGGAGTCATCACCATATCACGTTATGTTTTTATTTTTGCAACTTTTTGTGTTTCTATAAGTGATTTGGTAGGGCACTAGTATCGCCTTGTTATCGCCGCTAGGATGAAGTAGAGTGATTGAGATCAAACCCCATTATTTAAATTGAACTTGACAAAAAAAAGACACTTGAATAGCAATATGTGTGTTCTCCTTCTCCCCGTCGCCTAAGCAAGCCTGGAACGCAGGATCCATGGGAACTATCATGTAATCTGCTGACAAGGAGAATGCACTTAGATTCAAAAGATCTAATCATGTTGTCGAGAAAAAAAAAAGTAAAAAAATAATTGTATATATTCAATAAATCGACAGCTGGGGCCCTTGTATATACCAGCTGAGTTGATATTAGAAATTAGGATTCAGACCAGCGTGTGCATGTCTCAATCCATCAGGGTTCATCTTGGCATGATGTTCATACAAATATTCTGGGAAACACCATTCACCTTAGTCAACATACACACACACATCTATCTCCATATCCATCTTTTTAATCTATTCATGTGATTGTGGTTTGTTAAATTCCGAGTATCCTGGTCTATTGTACGACTATCTGAGTAGTGCTTTGTTTTCTTATATATGAATTTTAATACGTTTGAGTGTAAACTCAAGTACAACAATTGGACTCATATAGGGTAATAATTCTCATAACCAAAGAATTTAGTAGCCAACTAAATAGCATGTTTAGTGTATACCCTCAATTGTTCACAAGTATCTAGGGTTTGGAGTAATTTTTTTTATGGGTATATGTCACACCCGTAATTTTCGCATGACGCTTACTTAGGGATGCGTCATGGCATGGGATGAAGCTTCATCCTAAGATTATAAAGCTTACTTAGATATGCATTAGGATGTGGATGCATTAGCCCTGGCACAATTGGCCTTCATGCTAACTAGATGGCGGATTATCTTAGCAGCTGGCTAACCAGTTAGCGGATTTTCCTAGAGGCGCCAACCAGTTGGCGTTTTTTCCTAAAGTGCAGTCGATGGATGTCACTTCCCTTTCTTTTATTTATTTGTAAAAATGCGAATAAAACATATATAGGGAGAGAGCTTTGCTTGAATGTGCATGAACGGTAATGCACATATATATGCGATGTGGCCTATACATTCGAGCATACTTGATGCTTAAGCATCAATATGCTTGTAGCTTAACCAATAAAGCTTGAATGTGCATGAGCGGTAATGCACACACATATATATATATATATGCGATATGGCCTATACGTTGGAGCATACTTGATGCTTAAGCATCAATATGCTTGTAGCTTAGCCCATAAAGCTTGAATTATGCGAAATTACCATTCAATCGTGTTACGTACTCGAGAACGCATATTTGCATAGTAAATAGCGATAGTTATGCACAAGCTAGTGCATACCTTGCGAAAGTCCTTCGGCCTATACGATCTAGGCTTTGCTTGGCCTTTAGCCTTGCGATGAAGTTGGAATTGATGTTGGCTTTGCCTTAATAGGCTTAAGTTCCTTGTTCCTTTCGAATTGACACTTTTGGATGAACTATGGTCATGCTTGATCCCTTCAAGGTATGGTTTGGGTACGTAGGCAACCGCAATGCAATGCATTGAGGTGCAACATCTTGTCGCTCATATCATCTAATCTGGAGATGATTGTGACGCCTTGGTAAGTCATATCATCTGGCGTGGTAATATTATGAAAGAGATAATTGTTACCCCACTTGATGGGGTAGTTGCATTCTATTTGATGGATGTTCATAATCTATATAAAGCCATATGGTATGAACGGAATATGCCTGGTTGCTGCGCTCTTGACATGAGAAATATTAGTGCACGCACTTAGCGCTTAGTCGAAACAGAGTTGAGGAAGTGAGAAATAGGCATGAAATGGCCTAGGTGCTAGTCCAAGGCATGAGTTAGGCCTGGACAATGATTGTAATTATGTGATGCTTGTCAAAAGCATTCACCATTGTCTTTAATGTCCATGTGCCATTTGCAGAACAAATGTGAGTTGGAACGGTATGAAAACTACGTTTCCAGTATCATGCTTGCAAAGCATGCTTGGAAAGGAAAATATACCAACATATGACAGCAAGAAGTTAAGCTTTAAGGTCCGATTATTGTCTTTTAAGCCGCCCATCGGGGAGTTCTGGCCTGCCCAGCGCATAGCGCCGGAGGCGGAATTTTCCGGTCCGTGACAAATGGTATCAGAGCAAGTTCCGAGAAAATACTAGGGACTGTGAGATTTGGACTCGTCAGTGAGTTTTTTGTAATATGACTACAAAGTTTTCCTTCAAAGGAAATAGAAAAAGGTTGGAAGAGTAGGCCAACTGTTGTGCGAAAGTAGAGTGGATAAATAAGGCCAAATGCCTATACAAAAAGAAATTGTAAGTTACTAGTTACTCCGTTAAGATTTGGATGAGATTGACCTAGTTCTGTCAGTTAGCCAGAAAACTCGTTTGGAACGGTGGATGGTATCCTGGGAATGATCACCCCACACCCGTCGCTGGAACAGTGTGCATTGTCAGGTTGTCTAGCTCCCTCTTATGAGTGGAAGATCGTCAGGGACGATGGCTTTCATCCGAATGCACTAGGATTAGAATTTGGTCCTCACAGTACAACGCTAGGAACTACTTATTAATTTGCGATGATTCTTTTCAACCTTTGTGAACTTTGGGGACTCTTAAGTGTATGGTATGTGACGTCCACTTAAGATCTCGTGTTGAGTAAATCCTTTTGCATTCTTGAGCAGGTGGTATGGGACACATGTTTAGGGATCCAAATTGATTTTTTCGGTAGAGTTATAAAACCTTTGATGATCCTCGAGCATGCAGTATGGGACGTATGTTCGGAAGGTCTCAATCGGCGTTTATGGCAATTGTGGACCATATTAGGATTTTGGGAGATGCGGTATTGATAGACACATTTTAGTGTCTAATTTGCACCTTGGTTTCTATTAA
>JAJJMC010015431.1:2783781-2820149 GCA_023531435.1 Papaver californicum | reverse complement strand
AGTTTAGGTTAAGTCCAATATTTTCTAAAATCATTACCTTCACAAGTCCGAGAATCGAACCTCTTTTTACCACTATATAAAATCACATCAGGTATGAGACGATGTTCAGAAGGTTGTAATTTGTGCTCATTAACAAACATTGGACCCTTGCAGGATTTCTATGCATCATGGTATGGGACATATGCATAGGAAAGCTTAATCGATGAAGCTTGTCCACAATAGTTTTTGAGTTAAATTTCGGGGACAAAATTATTTGAAGGTGGTAAGAATGTAACACCCGCAATTTTCGCATGACACTTACTTAGGGATGCGTCATGACATAGGATGAAGATTCATCTTAAGTTTATAAAGCTTACTCAGATATGCATTAAGGTGTGAATGCATTAGCCCTGGCACAATTGGCCTTCATGCAAACTAGATGGCGGATTAGACTAGCAGCTGGCTAACCAGTTAGCGGATTTTCCTAGAGGCGCTAACCAGTTGACGTTTTTTCCTAAAGTGCAGTTGATGGATGACACTTCCCTTTCTTTTATTTATTTGTAAAAATACGAATAAAACATATATAGGGAGGGAACTTTGCTTGAATGTGCATGGGCGGTAATGCACATATATATGCGATGTGGCCTATACGTTGGAGCATACTTGATGCTTAAGCATCAGTATGCTTGTATCTTAACAGATAAAGCTTGAATGTGCATGAGCGGTAATACATATATATATATATATATATATATATATGCAATATGGACTATACGTTGGAGTATTCTTGATGCTTAAGCAATATGCCTGTAGCTTAGCTCATAAAGCTTGAATTATGCGAAAGTATCATTCAATCGTGTTACGTACTCGAGAACGCATATTTGCATAGTAAATAACGATAGTTAAGCACAAGCTAGTGCATACCTTGCAAAATTCCTTCGGCCTATACGGTCTAGGCTTTGCTTGGCTTTTGGCCTTGCTATGAAGTTGGAATTGATGTTGGCTTTGCCTTAATAGGCTTAAGTTGCTTGTTCCTTTCGAATTGACACTTTTGGATGAACTGCGGTCATGCTTGATCCCTTCAAGGTACGGGTTGGGTACGTAGGCAACCGTAATACAATGCATTAAGGTGCAGCATCTTGTCGCTCATATCATCTAATCTGGAGATGATTGCGACGCTTTGATAACTCATATCATCTGGCGTGGTAATATTATGCAAGAGATAATTGTTACCGAACTTGATGAGGTAGTTGAATTCCATTTGATGGATGTTCATTCTCTATATATGCCATACGATATGTACGGAATATGCCTGGTTGTTGTTCTCTTAACATGAGAAAGATCAGTGCACACACCCAGCGCTTAGTCGAAACAGAGTTGAGGAAGTGAGAAATAGGCATGAAATGGCCTAGGTGCTAGTGCAAGGCATGGGTTAGTCCTGGACAATGATCGTAATTATGTGATGCTTGCCAAAGGCATTCACCATTGGCTTTAATGGCCATGTACCCTTTGCAGAACAAAAATGAGTTGGAACGGTATGGAAACTACGTTTCCAGTATCATGCTTGCAAAACATTCTTGGAAAGGCAAATATACCTGCATATGACAGTGAGAAGTTAAGCTTTAAGGTCCGGTTACTGTCTTTTAAGCTGCGCATCGGGGAGTCCTGGCCTGCCCAGCGCATAACGCCGGAGGCGGAATTTTCCGGTCCGTGACAACCACCACCAAAAACTTTCCATATCACCAACATTGATTTCAAAGATAAAAATTAGGTTGAAACATCGAAACATTGATTTTAACATAAATTTACTATTTTCACCAACAAAACGTTGGATTCAACGTTGTTTTAATATTTTTCAAAAGTTGTATCAAAACCTGGTTTCAACATACAATTGCAACCTTACCCAATCACCAACAACAATTGTTTTCAACGACAAAAATTATGCAAAAATCAGTTGAAACCAAATTTGATTTCAACATAAACTTACAATTTCACCATCAAAGCATTGGTTTCACGATAAAAAACTGGCAAAAATTAGTTGAAACCAAATTTAGTTTTGACATAAATTTACTCTTTTATCAATAAAAATATTGATTTTAACATTTTTTAATTTTATCAAAATTTGTTGAAACCAATTTCAACATAAACCTGTTATTTTAACAAAACAACATTGATTTCGATGATGATTACGTATCATCATTTTCTAGTGATAATACATCAATAGGAGGTACCGCTGGTGGTTGTAGAGGATAAAAGGAGGAGGCAGAGGTGTTGTTGGGGATGGATTTGGAGGTGTTGATAGTAGTTGTAGAGGATAAAATGAGGAGGCAGAGGTGAAGTTGGTAATGGGTTTAAGGTGCTCGTGGTGGTTGTAGAGAATAGAAGGAAGAGGCATAGGTGTTGTTGTTGGTGGATCTAGACATGGTAGTGGGTTTGGTGGTGGTGCGTGAAAAAAAGAAAAAAATGTTGGTGGTGTTGATACGAAAGGCGGTGGCGGAGGTGTTGTTGATGGCCGATCTGGATATGGTAGTGGGTTTGATGGTGGCGTGGCGCTTGGAGGAGGTGCTGGTGTGGTGGTGGGGGAGGAGGAGGTGGTAGAAGAAAGTAAAAATAAAATAATAGAAGAAAAAGGGAAGAAATAAAAGATGTTTTTTATTGGAATGTTGGTTGTGTATTATTAGAAAATAAAAATGATCTGATTTAAACTTTTTTTAAAATTTTGGGATTTTTATATCAATTTTATTCATTATGGAGTTTTTATATATCCTAACTTATGGATAGTTTTTTTGTCTACTAAGTTTAGTCACTTTAATGTTTTACACCATTTTATATAATACGACGATGATGTACATGTTATTACTTATGACTATAATTTTCGAGAGGTTGTGAACCAATAGTGAGAGATAATCATTAATGGATGGTTTTTTTTGTTACTATTGAATATAAAACCAATACTATACCAATATACGGTGTATTACGTGGTCCACTCTATTGGACTAACAGCCGATCGGTTCTAAACTAAAGAAACCTCGTATAGGGGATGCCGAAAACACTAAATGGGCTTATCTAGGATTCCTAGTGCCTATATAATTGGTTAGGAGATGTTCTAAGGCAATAACAAATATTTAAGCTAACCTCCATCTAAAATCAAAACCTAATAACTAAAATCAAAACCGAATTCTATTTCAAATCTGTTCCAATCAAGATAGTAATCAACAACAACCCATCCAACAGATTGATCATCATCAACAACCCAATCAAGAAATCTAAGAATAAATCGGTTGACAATTTCAAACTCCTCAACAACCATGCATGGTTATGTTAGGTATAATTCAACAAACCAATCTTTTTTTTTCTTTTTCGTGTTTGAAAAGTGTTAGATTGATTGAAATCAATGAAAAAAATTAGGTTTGCAAAAAAGAAATATTTACAGTTAGGAGTTCTTAATTCCTGACCGTAATATCAATCTCTAAAGATGTTACAGTTAGGAATTTAGTACTCCTAATCTAGATAAAATAAATTTTTTTTGCATGTGATGTTACGGTTAGGTTTGTAACGGTAAACCAATTTACGGTATGGTTTGTTTCTTTAAAAGCTAATCGTTAAAAATATTGTGTTACATTTTTGTTTTCCAAGTTTTTTCACGTCTAGGTTTATCAACATGTAGATGGTGGATTTTTGACAAGGATAAAATAGTAAATTTTCTCTCAAGACGCGGGTCTGAGAAGTACTAAACTTTTATAAATTTTGAAAAAGAATTCTTGAATAGGCGCCTGTCCCTACTCTCTCTCAGGCGCTTATCCCAGTCTTTTCTCTGTATGTACGGCCAACTACATACACAATCAAATCGATGAATTTAATCATTATTCATTACTATACAAAATCATTAGAACAACACTGGTGCTTACTGCAACATTCCCAGATGTTTTATTATTTTTATATAAAATCTCAAGCTTCTAGATAGGTTGCCCACTAGTGTAAAGCAATTTAAGTATTATTTGAGGTGTTATATTCGGTAGCTGAATTCCAAAATTATCCATGTTAATATTCACATAATATTAACCTATTAAAATCTATCTATATATAAATATAACTCTCTCTCTCTCTCTCTCTCTATATATATATATATATATATATAACTAAAGTACCACTGTGCTTAAATTAAAGTCAAAATTGTGACAGACATTATCTCATAGCTTCTGCTAGCTAAACTCCCACCTCATTCGAATTAATCATTTGCTTAAAGAGATAACTAATGCAAACGAGTGAAATAATTCAATTTAGGTTTTGAAACGCTTCACAATACTCATAAACGTGTCAAAAGTGTGTCAAAATACTTTCAAACCTTAATTAGGGTTTAAAAACAGTTTTGCAACACTTATAAACGTTGCAAAAAAGTATGCCAAAGAACTTCAAACAAAAATTTCAAAAATTAGGAAAGCTAACCGTAATATTTACACACGTCTTGCTCTCTTACTATGGCGTTTTTCTTTATAAAAGCAAGGATTGCACGGCTTCACTCCTAGCATGGATATCATACTTCTTTCCAAATATTTGAAAATTTTACTCTTTAACCCTCAACATGTGAGACTGAGTGCAAAGAGTAAAATATGAGCGTCTAGACTCTTATCAAAAAATTTGACGTCTAGACTCTTATCAAAATTTATAACGTCTAGACTCTCATCAAAAATTTTGACGTCTACACTCTTATCAAAAAAATTAACGTCTAGACTCTTATCAAAATTTATGACGTCTACTCTTATCAAAATTTTGACGTCTTGCTTCTTGTCAAAAGATGGCATTTTACCTTTCTACCCTCAACATGTGAGACTGAGTACAAAAAGTAAAACATGAGGCTCCTGATTCAAGACTAGAGCTTGAAGCCCCCCATCTTCTCCTTTCACGTGAGGACCAAACTTGGTGCTCCTCCTCTTCTCCTTTCACGTGAGGGCCAAAGATTGGTCTACTCCTCTTCTTTCACGTGAATGAAATTAGGGTTTCACAAATCCTAAACTATACCAGGCCTCTCTCACATACATTTTTGTATGAGGCTTCATATACAATCTTTCATGCTCAGCAGCACATATTTATTTTAGTCTCTTAGACTCATCATCTAGTCAAGCAGGACATATTTATTTTAGTCTCCTAGACTCATCAGCTAGTCAAGCAAGACAAGTCTTTAGTCAAGAGACCCATTGAGCAGGTCTCAATTGACTTAACATTAGTATTGTTTAATACTACAATATTACACGAGACATCAAATTTCAAAAATAGGGGGATACTAATTAGAGTTTTAGTCTGGCGGTCTACGACATGTGGTGCTGCTGTACATCCACTAAAGAGATGTTCTGTAAAGGTCGATAGCAATTGAGTAGAGGAGTGGTGAGTTGAGTAACCAACTGTCCAACCACAATTGAAGTGAAGAGAAGTTGTCAATACCTTCTCCACTTTCACCACTTCACCACTACTCAACCATCGGCAGTTTCTTCCAAAAAAGAGGTCGAGTGGTTACATTAGATATGATATAAATAGCTATTCAATCTATTGAACAGAAGACAGGTCCTCAAGTTCTCATACGACAAGAAGTTCACTCTGAAACAGAACAATGTTCCTTCCAAAAATGGGGGGATATTACCTCCCTCATGCAGATTGATTGCTACTTCACTTATGCGAATGCCAAGGGAGTTCAGGCCGACTACAATGTTCCTAGGGTCTTCTCTTTATAATTGATTGTTATTTGGAGATTCAGAAGGGAACGGACTTTCCCTTTTGGTCCATATAGCAAGATAAAACTCAACTGTTGTTCGTCCTCATATCACGTCCACTCTCTAGTTATGACTTGTTCACCCTAACTTCGATTGAGCTTGTTGATCTGGTTCCAACTAAGACGCACGTGCTCATAACCTCTGTCGAACTTGCACAACCAGTTTGCTACTTACATGTCTAGCTACGTTTGAGGCTACTAGTCCAACTTCGTCCAGCTTGTATGTCTGTTTTGATCCAAGTTCACTCAATATATTTTAAAACCTAGGCGAGCTTGTCCACCACAACTTCGAGTCGTATCCACTTTTCTACTATCAAATAAACTTGTCCGCCTTTCTTTCAGAGACTGAGTTTCTTTCCCTGCCATCAAGTCATGATTATCCGTCCTGCTATCAAATTGCACTCGTCTCTCCTAACATGCTAGACCGCACGAATCCAACCTAGTTTTCTTGTTCATTCAACTCGAACCCTAAAAGATTCATACGATCAAACTTATATGACCAGCTTTACGACTCACGTGTCTAGTTGCCAGTCTAACTTTGTTCAACTTGCACGTTAACTCCAGTCAAAGTTTATTCATACGTCTCCATCCTAGACGTGTTTGTCTACTTTAACGCTCGAGTGGTACTCACTCGACTGCTACCGAGCCACACGTATCCAACCAATTTCAAGGGTCTTGTTTTGATATAAAATAACTACTAATGCATACAAGACGTTCTTCTATGCTTGCTTATTCAAAAACTCAAAGCGACTACTACTTCTCTAGTAATATCTAACCATTGAACTATCAAGTTATATTTCTTCGTTTTATTTCGTCTACCAGGCCACCATCTAGTGCTGACCACTCAACATTACTCATTTCGTGCTAAGCAGGGGACTTAATGTAGATGGTGGGTTTATGGAAAGGATAAAATAGAAAACTATCTCTCAAAACGCGGGTCTGAGAAGTACTAAACTTTTAAAATTCTGCAAAAGAATTCTTGAATAGGCGCTTATCCCTACTCTCTCAGGTGCTTATCCCTGTCCTTTCTCTGTATGTATGGCCAACTACATACACAATCAAATCGGTGAATTTAATAATTATTTATTACTATATAAAATTATTAGAACAACACTGGTGCTTACTGCAACATTCCTAGATGTTTTATGATTTTTATATAAAATCTCAAGCTCCTAGATAAGTTTCCCACTAGTTTAGATAAATTTAAGTATTATTTTTTGGTGTTATATTCCACAACTAAATTCCCAATTCTCCATGTTACTATTCACATAATATTAATATATTAAAAATATGTATATACTATATATATACAGAGATATATATTTATTTATTTAAAGTACCACAACCGTGCTTAAATTAAAGTCAAAATTGTGACAGACACAATCTCATAGCTTATGCTAGCTAAAATCCCACCTCAGTCGCATTAATCCTTTGCTTAAAGAGACAACTAATGCAAACAAGAGAAATAATTCAATTAAGGGTTTTGATAGTTTCGCAACACTCATAAACGTGTCAAAAGCGTGTACTTTCAAACCCTAAACGTTGAAAAACAATTTTGCAATGCTTAAAAACATTGCAGAAAAGTGTGTCAAAGAACTTCAAAAATTAGGAAAGCTAACCCTAATTTTTGCACACGTCTTGATCTCTTGCTTGGGCGTTTTGCTTTATAAGAGCAAGGCTTGCACAGGTTCACTCCTAGCATGGGAATCATTCTTTCCAAATATTTGACAATTTTACTCTTTAACCCTCAACATGTGAGGCTGAGTGCAAAGAGTAAAATATGAACGTCTAGACTCCTATCAAAAATTTTGACGTCTAGACTCTTACCAAAATTTATGACGTCTAGACTCTTATAAAAAAATTTAACGTCTAGACTCTTATTAAAATATTTAACGTCGATACTTTTATCAAAATTTATGACGTCTAGACTCTTATCAAAATTTTGACGTCTTGCTTCTTTTCAAAAGATGGCGTTTTACCCTTCTACCCTCAACATGTGATACTGAGTACAAAAAGTAAAACATGAGACTCCTGCTTCAAGACTAGAGCTTGAAGCCCCTCCTCTTCTCCTTTCACGTGAGGACCAAGCTTGGTGCTCCTCCTCTTCTCCTTTCACGTGAGGACCAAGCTTGGTGCTCCTCATTTTCTCCTTTCACGTGAGGGCCAAAGCTTGGTCCCTCCTCTTCTTTCACGTGAATAAATTAGGGTTTCACAAATCCTAAACTATTCCAGGCCTCTTTCACATACATCTTTGTATAAGGCTTCATATACAATCTTTCATGCTCAACGTGACATATTTATTTTGTTCTCTTAGACTCATCATCTAGTCAAGCAGGACATATTTATTTTAATCTCCTAGACTCATCATCTAGTCAAGCAAGACAAGTATTTAGTCAAGAGACCCATTGGGCAGGTCTCAATTGACTTAACATTCGTATTGTTTAATACTACAATATTACATGAGACATCAAATTTTACAAAAGGGGATACTAATTAGAGTTTTGGTATGGCGTTCTACGACATGTGGTGCTGCAGTATATCCACTAAAGAGATGTTCTGGAAAGGTCGATAGAAATTGAGTAGAGGAGTGGTGAGTTGAGTAACCAACTATCCAACCGCAATTAAAGTGGAGAGCAGTTGTCAACACCTTCTCCACTTTCACCACTTCACCACTACTCAACCATCGACAGTTTCTTCCAAAAAAGAAGTTGAGTGGTTACAATAGCTATGCTATATATAGATATTCAATCTATTGAACAGAAGACAGGTCCTCAAGTTCTCACACGACAACAAGTTCACTTTGAAACATAAAAATTCAAATCGATCAACCTTGATCATTCAATTTTCTCACACTGAACTTGTTCATAGCTATTCACACCAACTACATCCTACAGAGTCTGATACTTTGACCTTATTCTTCTCTTGCTTCCCTCCCTAAGACCAACCCTTCTCCTTCTCAGTTTGTGATTGAAGCAAGACTGGAACGGATATTGCTTGGTTTAGGCCAGGATTGTACAGATCGATCTCTCGAATCTAAACAAAGTGCTTCAATAACACAAATATTTTAAGGATTGGCGAATTGTTACCTGTTCACCCCACTTTTTCTAAAATATCCCTCAATTCGTTTTCCCCCACAAACACAACCATAATATTTTTACGGTTTCGTTCGTCTCTTTAAAAGTTAACCGTAAAAAATCCTAGAACTTCAAACCTTTGTCCAAGTGCTTTTAAGGTTTGGTTCATATTGATCAAACTAGTCGTAATTTGTTTACAGTTGGATTTTGTCCAGTTTAACCCAGTTATGATTAAGAGTTCATTGTCACCTAACCGTAAATTTGTCTTACGGTTGGTTAGGAAGGGGAAAACCCAACCATGAACCGGTCTGAAAAGCAAAAGAACTAAATCATTTTATGTATTTTTACCATTTTTGAGAAATAAAAAAGAAATTGGAGTTAAGTTCGAGATGTACCTGACTATTTTTAGCTATTGATTCTTCACTTTGTCGGTTTGTTTCTTCATTTGGATGAGATTCACCATCACTTTGGGTTAAAAACTCTTCACCATCTAAGAGATCATCCATCCTCGAATCTCCATCATTAGGTATGTCAAATTTGGTTTTTATATCGTATAAGGATTCATCTACCTCCAATTTCCCACTAGAATCACTCATTTTGGTTGAGCGAATCAAAATCTAGTTTTTTTTCTTCAAAAAATCTCAAAAAATTTCTCTTTTTTTTCTTCTACTTATTCTTCCCACCTAAACAACAAACTTAATCTGATTTGGTTTCACTAACTATAAATGAAATTCATTAATATAATCAATTGGCTAATTAGATAATTACCACTAATTAGACAGGGATAGTTTAGTCATCATAAAAATATTTGGGATGTGGACCTTTTGATTTTACTAACTGGTCATCCTATTTTATTTTACATGAAAAACCCCTCCAGTGTGTTTCAAAATTAATGCATAAATTTTTGTTTTAATCTCCTGTTACATGTCTAAATCTTCTTCCCATTTTCTCTAATTTACTTGTTTCTTGTTCTCTTTGTGACTCCCCGGGAAATCCCGCCTTCCGGCGCTGTGGGCTAAGCAGGCAAGAACTCCCGATGCGCCACTAGAAATGAAAATAACCGGACCTTAAAGCTTCACTTCTTTCCAGGTAAATACAGGTCAATTTTCCTTTTCAACAATACTTTATAGGTATGATACCCGAAACGTAGTTTCCATATTGCTCCAACTCACCCCTTGTTCTGCTAAGGGCTCAAGGCCATAAAATCCAATGGTGATTCCTTTGGCATGCATCACTTGCTTACGATCATTTTTCCAGACTTAACTTATGCCTTGGACTAGCGCATAGGCCATTTCGATCATAATTTCTAATTCCTTAACTTTGCTTCGACCATGCGCTGGAGCCTGCACTAATCTTGCTCTTACCAAGGGTGCAACATCCAGGCACATGCCATTTCATATCGTATAGCTTGATAGGAAGTATGAAAAATCCATCGAATGAAATTGCAACTACCTCATCTAGTGTGGCAACAATCATCTCTTGACTTGGCATTGCGAGCCAGATGATATGAATTACCATAATGTCGCAATCACATATAAATTAGATGATATGAGCAACAAGGTGTTGCACCTCAATACATTGCATTGCGGCTTCCTACATACTCAACCCGTACCTTGAAGGGATCAAGCATGACCGTAGTTCATCCATAAAGGGACAAGCATCTTAAGCCTATTAAGGAAATGCCAACATCGAGAAGGGCCAATCGTTTCAATAAGATATGCTTAGGCATATAAAATCCGCGTCTAAAAATTTCCAACCTGATGTAGCAAGGCCAAAGGCCTAGAAAATCCTAGTCCGGATAGGCCAAGGGGCTTTCGCAAGGTATGCACTAGCTTGTGCATAATTATCGCTACTTAGTATGCAAATATGTATTCTCGAGTAAGCAACATGGATGAATGATCCGCAAGGTATGCACAAGCAAATCCGCTTTCTGGTTAGCATACCTAGGAAAATCCATAAACTCGTTTGCATAGCTACGCAAATCAGCCAACTAGTTAGCATGGCTAGGAAAATCCGTTAACTGGTTAGCATAGCTAAGGATATTTCGCTTTCTGGTTAGCATAGCTAAGCATCATCGGTTTCCAACCAACACCTCCTTCCTATATATGTTTTACTCGCAAAAATATAAAAGAAGGGGAAGGGACATTCATTGACTGCACTTTAGGCAAAAGCGCCAACGGGTTAGCCAGTTGCTAGGCAATTCCACCAACTGGTTAGCATGGCTAGGCAAATCCGCTTTTTGGTCAGCACATCCGTTAACTGGTTAGCCAGCTGCTAGGCTAATCCGCCAACTGGTTAGCGATGATAGGAAAATACGCCAACTTATAGCACATTCGCTAACTGGTTAGCCAGGTGCTAGGCTAATCCGCCAACTGGTTAGCGCCGATAGGAAAATACGCCAACTGGTTACCGCTAATAGGCAAATACGTCAACTGGTTAGCATATCCATTAACTGGTTAGCCAGCTGCTAGGCTAATCCTCCAACTGGTTAGCGCTGATAGGCAAATACGCCAACTGGTTAACGATGATAGGCAAATACACCAATTGGTTAACGTCAAGTCTAATTTTGCCAAGGCTAATGCATCCACACCCTGATGCATCCCTGGGTAAGCTTTATGAGCTTAGGATGAAGCTTAATCCCATGCCAAGACGCATCCTTGAGTAAGCATCATGTGAAAAATACGGGTGTTACACTCTTAGTCTTTAATCTTTTGTAATATTTGTTTTCATTTGCATCTGTTTTGTCTTGTCTTCTTATTTTGCCAGTTCTTCTTTAATTTTTAACTTTGTTTGTTAATTTTTTTAGTGTCCAGATGGATCTATAAGTTTCTCACCTGCTTCATCAGTTTCCAAGTAATGTTTGTTTTAATTTTAGCTTTCATTTCTGCATGTTTTGGCTCTTCTACTAGTAACCCCTGTCCTTTCAACAATTAATCCTTGGTTATACACTACATCAAATCTAGGTTTTTGCAACGTTTAGTTTTCGGGTTTCTGCAACGGGTTTTATAAATTGCAGACGTTTAACCGTTACTTATAACAGAATATACGTTGTACTATTCCGGATTATTAGAAAGATAAGAGAAATAGGATACGTGCCTTTTTAAACTTGTTTTGTATTTGAATGTCTATTGCAACATAATTATTCTCCATTTTCTTATTCTCTCCCAAAATGTTATCTCGCTTTCCTCCTATTTTTTCTTCTCGTCTACGAAGTTTTCTAAAATCAAAACCTTACAAAGTATGAGCAGTGAATAAACTCCTTGTATTATTTTTTTTTACAAAACTCGCTTTTTGTTTCATCTTCTTCCTGAACCCAAATCTGAAAATTCCACAGATCGAAAGTTAACTCTCACAAATCAAAGACTATTCCTAACTCCCGTCTCAAAATCAAAACCCATGTATCAGATCTAAAAGCAAACCCCTCTTTTTTAACCCTACATCTAGGTTATTTGCTCCTGAAATCAAAAGCAAACCCTCTTCTCATATTCGATTCAGTTAAAGACTCTAACAAGGAGATCTCATCAGGTATAAACCCTAATCTTATTATTTTGTTTTGCCATTTTTGCTTTATTTCAACCTAATCTGGTGAATAATATCTTTTCTAAGGTAATTATTTTTGTAAGGATTTTGCAATTTTTGTTTTTGTTTACTGTATTTCATGGAGATTGAAAGCATGGGTTTTCTTTTGATTTCAGTTTTACGAACTTATTTAAAAAAAACTCATTTTCTAGGGTTTAGTTTAGTCTTCTTTTAGATCAGATATGAAGTATTATGTTTGCTGGTTAGTATGTAATGATGATGGTGATGATGATGATGATGGTTCAGTTCATATGTACTGTGTTTAGAGGGTTAAGGTTTTCTTGTTTTTAGGTATACTTTTTTGTGTCTTTTTTACTTTAACCAAACTCTTCAATCTTGGGTTCTTTCAATAAACTATTCAAAATGATAACAGTAACTGATCTCTTTCATGTTTTTACTACTGTAGTTCTTCTTTATATAGGTATGGTTCTAGCTTATGGTTTAGGAAAATGGTGGAAAATCTTTACTCCTTATTAATATTCTGGTATCAATAGATTTGTTGCACTCTTTGCAAGGTATTGGTTATCCTGCACCTAATACTGGTATGGTATGTTCTCTCCTGTTAAGAAGAAGAAAAATGATGGAGTAAAGGATCTCCATATGTTTGTTTGTAGTTTCTAGTGTTTCCCATATTTCTGAAGGAACAATTCAAGTCTTTAGAGGTGGTGCTGATTATGGTCATGAAAATGGGGGAATTGGAGATTATTAGATTGAACCAAACCCAAAAGGTATATCTTCTGTTCCTGCAGTTTTATCTGTAAATGCATGAATGGTTTTTTCTTGATACACAACAGTATATCTTTAGCTCAATATTTGAAATATCATTATGCCTGCGATTATCCCCCCTCCTTATACTTTGCTTGTGTTTCTCTGGACTGGACAGGTGGAATATCAGATAACAACTTGAGCGGGCTGTTTGGATGTCGTATTATCAGAGTGATTGATATTCTTCGAATGAATTTCATGTTTAACATCCACTGATAGTTGTTTTGGTTTGTAGAATCCTTAATGGTACAAATTTGTGAGGAGTTTTGGGCGACAAGTCGATAACTTATCGTTTTAATATATATACTAATACGATTGATCCGTTTCGGAGTTCGGAGATCTGCAGTATGTGAGGTATGCCTCTTTACCTTATTTTCTTTGCCTAGGTATATCGTTTGTGGCCGAAGTTGCAGCTTACTACTGCTTACATGAAATCATTTAAACCATTTGTGAGATATATATTGTGAAGTGTTGTATTAGGATGTTTTTTTTTGTTAGTTATAATATCTTCGACTTAACATGGTATTTATTTAATTAAAGTGTTATGCTCTGTGCATCGTGGAACTACATATATATGGAGCTCCTAATATAGTTGATCATGTGCCTTCTGTTTCAAAATGTTAAAATCACTTATCCAGTACATGTCTTCATTCTCATTGGTGGTCCCAAATCTAATTTCATCATATTTCAATAATTTTATGTTGGGTCAACAAAATATCATCTAAGCTTGTATTTAATGGTGACTCAAAATGAAACTTTCCTTCTATGATGAAAAATGATCTCTCAACTAATTCTGTATGGTTTGTTCGAGCTTTTGGTTACATCGAGACAAAATAATTTGGATTATGTTTTTAGTTAATATGGGAAATGTTGTATCTGAATATGGGAAATAAATAACATTCGGGTAACATGTGCGACTCAGTGGTGAATGTATCAAAAGAGCTCCTCTTTGTTTACTTCTTTGGATAAGCATGTTGGCTGTATCAGGAACTTGCGACCTAGGTGTGAAAGGGTAGTTTTCTTCTAAAGTGTTGCTTCTGTTAAGAACCAACTGAAGATGGAAATAATGACCTGGATCTCCTTGTGTTTCTATTGAATCAGTTGTTTACGCCTATCTCTTTTATGCTCACTGGGCATACTTCTTTCAGATGGGAATTTCACGAACTTGGCACTTTAACTGCGACTGTATCTCTTTTATGTTGAAAAAATAGGTTAATTATTCAAATCCTTACTTACAGTGTTTAATGATCTTCCTCCTGCGTTAGGTGATTGCTATTGGGAATGATCCCAATGGTCTTGTTGATGGCACTAAACTTACCAGTACAGAGGAATCTACAAATTGATAAGGTATCCTCACCAGCTTACCCTCCAAAAGCATTTTTAACTTATTTCTATGGTTTTTTTTAACTCTAATTTGTATGGTTTATATACTACTTTTTACATGACTTGCACTGCTGCGGATTCTTTGCAAATGGCAGCACAAATTACATTGTTAACTGCACCAAAGAAGTCAATTGTTGGTAAGAGATATTTATCACATTAGACAGGTAAGCGATTTTTTTTACATTTGAAACATATAACAACTATGTTTTAACTATCTCACCATTTCTATACACCTTTATTTCATCTGCTGATGTGGGTTTTCCTTTGCAGGCTAGACATATTAAAGAACAGAAGAAGCAAACGAATTGGTTACTTAGTGTCTGCAGCAAAATTTTCCCGGAGCAGAAGTTTCCAAATGATCAGATCATTGGCATGTATGTAAACCAAACCGACGGGAGAATAAGCGGTATGTTTTTTGACTGAGATCTGCTTTTTTTTTTCCTTTTTGGGTGGGTGGGTGGGTAATCTACTCAACTTACATGTTACTAATACCCTACCTGTTACCTCCACACTATCACCATCAACATTGCCCACCCCCCTTTGACATCAATACCACTATGCATTACTGCAATCTTAACACCCCCATCACATAAACACAGGCAATACGACCACTTGATAGTTTAGTTGGTTTGTAGTGTAGACATGCCCTAAGATTGATAGTATGGCATCCTTTTGCAGTTTAAAAAGTAAACTGATAAAATGTCATCATCAGAGGTAGATGCATAGATTTGTGAATTTCTGTCCAATTGTTCTCGTAATTTCCGTACAAGTTACAAACAAGTAGTAGTGTTGGAAAGTGGCATTTTCAGAAGAAAAGTGTGAATTGTTAGTACAAGAAAATGGTCTCAATAAACCATTTTTGGTTGTTATTTTATGAATTCATTTTGAAATCATTAATGAGTCTCCATTTTTTTTTACCAGCTGTGTGTTGGAGCACGGATGGATGGGACAAACAGGACACTATATTTTTCCAGATTCCAATAGGAATGCTACACTTATAGAGCTCGTGTTCAGTTTCACCAAGATCAACACTTTCCGGTAGTTCATCAAACTCAAATAGATAAAGTAGGTTCTTAGTTGTTGGTAATAACATGAGTTCCAGCTTGCATTAGTATTTAAATTATCCTTCTTTACATTGTTACTTAAAGTAGATGCACGATGCAGTGTAGGTCAACAATTAACTGTCTTCTACTAGATATGCTTTCTGATGATTTATCAGCTACATTCAAATGGTTCAGACATAACTATGATGTTGGATTTGGTTTTGATCAATGTAGAGAGTACAAATTATGTATATGTAATCCACGTTGGTAAGAAAGAATGTTGTAAGGAACAGTTATTTGGCAGGTGTACGGCTTTGTAATATTGGAATTTTGGCAGTACAAAAATTTCATTATTTTTTTTAATTTTTTTGTTAGATATTTGGCAACGGATTTGTTGCTTTAATCAGAGAGCATGTTGCATTAATTATGTTTGCTAACGGTTGCAGACCTATTTAAGCAACTTTTATATAAGTTACTTTAAATAATTTAGAACGTATACAAAAGTTGTAAAATATTTGTGTAGCTGAAATTCTGGAGAACGAAATAAACGTCGCAAATCAGCTATTTTGATGGAGTGATATCGACACTATTTAAATTCAGATCCTGGGTTATAGCTATTTTTGGTTACAAAAGGAAAAGTTCTTCTGACTCTTAAGAACCATGACTTTATCATCTTCAAATCAGATTGGCAGCATAACGAATCAGTTAGATAATACTACTTTGAATGAGAGGATGGTTTTGCATGAAGATGTTGACATTCAAGAAGGTATTGCAAATTGGACGCATAGTATTATTGCAAAGGCTTTTTATGAAGATGCCATGTCAGTTGCATTTGCTGAAAAAGCTGCCCAGCGGACTGGAAAATGTAGGAAATTTTATTTTCAGTTATCACGACAAAAATATATACATCATCAACTTTGAGAAAGAGGAAGAATAAGGATTTTATTCTGAAGAAAAAAATTTCTTCTGTCAATGGGCATTTTGTTATCCTCCATCACTGTGTTCTTCCGGTAGAGGCACACAAATTGGAATGATATTTAGTAACAATTGATATTGAATTATGGAATCAGCCGCAGGAATTTCAAACCTGATCTTTTGCTGAGAAAATGGGCCGATTTGTGGGAATTGTTAAACAAGTTGATCCTCCAAATGGTATTGCTGTGTCAACTCAGATTTTAGTGAATTTACCTTAGCGCAGAGGCATCACAGTAGAATGCATCAATGAAATTGAAGCTAAAATAATATTCTTCAACAAAAATCAACCTTTTAAACTCTGCCCTAAATATTATGTTCCTAATCATAAAATGAGTGAATGTGCTATTATAGATGGAAGACTTCAAAAAGAGCTGAATCTCTTGCACAAATTTTTCAGGACTAACACTCAATCTGGTAATGCAACTGCAGTCAGAGTTTCTCAACAACAACTTATTTTGGGAGAATCCAGTCACTGTAATAAAATTAGCATTACAAAGGACACAATTGAAGATAAAGGAATGATCAGTACACATCCCGATTCAGATGCAAGGGCCAGTACGTGCCTCAGAAATGAAATTAATGATACAAGGGTTATACTGAAGCCATCAAAGCAGCAGTCTTTACCAAAAACACACAATACTTTCAATAAAACTGATGAGCAGGTAACTCCTAAACTAAATTTCTACATAAAAATTTACGCTTTTCTTATTAGCTTTGGGTACAAGTTTTACTTAATTTTTCATTTTGTTGTCGGTAACTTTGTATGCATAGCTCCATTTTGCTTTTCTATAAGTTTTTTAGTACGAAAATCCTGGCTTAGAACTGAAAGGACCCTCAAGCAGATCAACGTCATTAGACTGATCAAATGATAACTATATATCGTAATGACTTATTTAATTAAATTTAAACAGTTAATTATAGTAATGAATAAAAATAATAATTTAGATAAACAAATAGTACCATTAGATAGATCTTAAAAATTTATGCGAAATTGACTATTCTAACGCATCAATCGGATACCGGATAAGAAAGAAACAAACATTTCAAAGTTTATACACGAAAGCTTGACTTTGATCAATTCGTATTGACTTCGAGATTTGACTTATCTAAACCTTAATCGATTAAATTATAGTTTTAACTTATCTAATCCTATAACTAATTAAGGTGTAATATGAGTATAAGATTTAACATAATAATCAATTGAATTTGAAGTTTATCTCATTCAAATGTGGTCGTGTAAGAAAGGTGGTGCTGTTGCATAGTTTATGAAACAGAAAGTTAGAGAGATGGAGAAATTGATGACTCTTCATGGTTGAAAACAAAACTATGACTAAGGTAAATATATAGAGAAGAAAATAGTCATGGAGAGAGAGGTAGTAAACAGATTAAAGAGAAGTGAGGACATCTAGAGAATATGAATTAGAGAAAGATTATGGGAGATTATATATGAAGAGAGATTGAGAGATAAATAGTTGTCATTATTAGAAATCAGTAGAAGATAGTATGAGATTGATTCATGGTGTATTAGAGAAGGAGAATGATGTTCTTAATGAAATTAATGATGTAAATGTTAGTCATGGAGGTGATGATATAACTTTCTGAGAAAGATGAAGGTAATCTCTTTAATATACTATAATGCTTTTATAATGGTTTGGGTAGTTCTTATACCTTGAAAATAAACTAGAACCAATCAATTAAATATTTCTAAATCATTATTTTGTGTGAAAATTATATTTCTCTCACCATAAAATAGAGACTTATATAGATACTTTGAACTTAGAATTAAACTTAACTCTATAAACATAAATTGTAGTTTTTAGTTTTTAGTTTCTATACATATAAAGTTTGTTCAATTTTATTTAGAAAAGAGTGAGTTATATAAGTCTGTGCGACTGATTTTATGTGTAATCAGCCACGAGGGTACATAGGTTTCAGCTTTTTTAAATTGGTTAGAGTAGAAATTTGATCATAGTCGGTATGCAAAGGTTGTATAAAAGACTGTCATCTTTCTAAATAAATTTCAAGTGTCTCTTTTGGATCAAAATTCAGAATTATAAAGATCCCCAAAGTAGACCCTTGTGTTGTTTTTATGTGGAAGAGTTGGAAAACTTTTAAAAGTAAAGTTGAAGAAGATAACCGAATCAGACTGGATGACTCGGATAACTCAGCTGACTCAGTTCGAGTCAGACCAATTTGGGTTGTAGAGCGGGTTAACAGGTCTGGTAATGGGTCAGTCCATGAGTCAGTGTGTCGGTCTGTTGGGATGGTCCGGGTCAGGCCCGTGGAGTTAATGGGCTTGGGTTTAAAGATATTTTGTTTAATTTGATATTTTAGACCAATTAGATTCTGAATTTGCTTTTGGTTCCTTCTGCAAAGTTGTTCAGTTTTTTGAGTGCTTCCAATGACACCAGATTCAGCTAATTTAGATAAGTAGATATTTATTTATGATAAAATTACTAAATACCCGGTTATAGAATTGTTAATAGAAATAGAACCATTCAGTAATTTCACTTATATTAATTGAGAACTTGTATGATATTGTGTTATGCATATCATAACACAATTAGTCAATACTAACAACGATCGATTCAAATGACGAACCAATGGATTGTGGATCTCGAGGTAGGCATGGCTTATCATCAAAAGAGGGGGAACTCTGATAACCTTTTTATAATTATTAAGTTTACTTTTATC
Organism: Papaver californicum; assembly: GCA_023531435.1. Lineage (NCBI taxonomy): Eukaryota > Viridiplantae > Streptophyta > Magnoliopsida > Ranunculales > Papaveraceae > Papaver > Papaver californicum. The sequence goes on along the minus strand of JAJJMC010015431.1, from coordinate 2,800,893 downwards.
TGCGAGCATGATATATACGTATTATCAGTGTGCATAGTTGTGTGTATTTTAATGTGTTTGTATGTGATATGCATTGTGTGTTTTTCCCTGCAAGGAGTGTCTATGGTCTCCCCATAGCTTCTTGCTAAGTTGAGTAGCGCGGTAACGTAAGTCATCTGTTTCAATATTATTAGTAGGGCGTAAGTCATCCATTTTAATATTATATATCTATTACTAATATAATAGGGTGGTAAGTCATCCGTTTCAATATTATTAGTAAAGCGGTAAGTCATCCGTTTGGATATTATATATACTATTCTATTTGGGAAAAATCACTCGTATGCATATTGTACTTGATTGTCTAACTATATGATCTTGACAATAATATTCAGAATCATAGTTTGTATGGGCATTCTATGTGGATAGTTTTATTATTATTGATTGGGGTTGTCTTAGCATCGCTTTCTCCATTGAGTAAAGTGAGGTTAGGGTAACACTCTGCTTCTTAAATGCTTGAATTGTTGAATGCGTTAATTTATTATTGTATATTTAAATGTTATTATTTCAGAACTGCAAAGCATGTTAGTGATTACTTGAAAGTTGTATGTTTCCACTGAGCACCCTTTGGGATAATGTGCTCACTCGTTTTCACTTCAATTTCAGTTATCAGAAGAGATGGTACACATGAAGATATTTGTTTTTGTAACTTAGGGCCTTAGCGAACTAAAAATATTTATTTATGTATCTTTTGTGTATATTTTGTTTTGTAAAATATAAACCCTATTATATCAATATCACTTGAGAGATTTCATATATAAATATCAGAGTGGATGTGTTTTAGTTTAGTGGATTACTATCTAAATTGATAGTTTAGATTTCTTAATGTGTCAATATTAAATTAATCTCCTGATTGATTAGTGATGTGATTTTATATAGTGGTAAAAAGAGGTTCGATTCTCGAACTTGTGAAGGTAATGATTTTAGAAAATATAGGACTTAATCTAAACTAATAAAAATCAGGAAAATAAACTAGAGATGATTTTTAGAAAATATGGAGAAAACCAGGAATCAAGATTCGGTTATTTCTAACAATTTATGTGATTAATCGGGTAATTCTTTTAAATAAATTAAGCTCAAATATTGCCAAAATAGGTTTTATGCAAACAAGTAGAGGTAAATCATAAGCATGGGACATCAGAGGTCGTTAACCCAGCATGACCCATCAAACAAAAACACCACTACTGAATGAAAACCGTTTTTCTATTATGAAACTATGCAATTTTAACAAATAAAGAATTATAGTTAATTAATTAAAAATAGACTTACCACAATAAATTGAGAGAAAAACCTCCTCCATCATCCCAGTAGATATACTTAGCTCATGGTGAAGAAAACTTGCTCAAAAGTTGATTTCATTGCTCAAAATATTGATTACAAGGTTAAAGAATAGTGCAACAGCTGAACAGATACGTATATAAGTGTCACAGAACAGGGTTCAGCTGTTACAGAGAGCTTTAAGCAACAGAAATGTTCAAAATCTAAGGCAACAGGAGCAGAGCTGTAACAGTGGAACAGCAACAGTTAAAGATGTTGCTTAGTCGTCTTCTTCAGCGATGGTGGGTGAAGAACAGGGCCGGCGATGCACCAGCAGGTGACCGGCGGTGCCGGAACTCCACCGGAATTTATCTGAATCGATCTCTAGGGTTTTGTATCTATTTTTCTTGGAATCTCTTGGTATTTATAGACTTAACAAACCCTAGAGAGAGTTCTAAACCTAATAGAACTCTCTCAAATCACTCCAATCTTCAAATCAAACTCCCAACAGGAACCGAGTCCTGATTCCGGCCAAAATTGGGTTTTCCGAGCTGATTTCACTGGATTTTTCACTGTCTTTTGATTTCTTCCAACTCTAATCGCAATGGGTCATCTTTAATTGCCGAAAACAACCCAAAAATCGAACCCAAATCCTTTTCCTGTTTGCAACAGGACTTCCCGATGAGTTAACCAGCGACTCGGCCCGATCCAGCTCGCTGGGTTGACTCGCCTGGTTGACCCGCTGGGTTGACCCGATCCAGCTCAGCCCGATCCAAGGGTGCCCCAATCCAAAGTGTGGGTGCCTTGATCCATTTTCCCGGGTGCTTTGAACACTTTTTGAGCCAATTTTTTCACAAATCTTTATTCTTCTAATGTACCTACAAAAGCATAAAAACACGTAATAGACACAAAATCGAATACTAACTCACTAGAAATTAAGGTGCAATTTAGACACTAAAAGGTGTCTATCAATTAGTAATTAAATTTTGGGTCATCACAGGAATGTCCAAGGTATTGGACAAACTTTCACTCAAAATCATCTGAAGAGTGAAATCACTTCTCATTCCCCAGATTTGATTTTTTTTTTTGTCTAAAACTAAAACTGGGTCCAAAAAAATGAACAATATCCAAAACGTTTTTGGCTATCCAAATGTCTTGATTCAAAGCTCTATAGAGCTATCGGGTGGTTTATGTGTCTTATGGAAGGATGGATTCCAAATAGAACTAATTCAGGAAGAAAAAAAATTATTTTCTTTTCTTGTGCAAACTGATGCTGTTGTAGGTAAGTGGATTTTTTTCTTGTGTTTATGGAGCCATTTATGATACTGATAAGAACATATAATATTAGTAGGAGACCTTAATAATACTCTCTCTGAATCAGAAAAGACAGGAGGATCTAAATCATCAAATAAAAAACATGATTTTGTTGCTCAGGTCATTATAAATCTAGGTTTAATTGATGTTATGTGGGTTGGGATCCTTTTACATGGTCTAATCACAGGCAAGATGATAACCTTATAAGAGTTAGACTTGATAGAGCAGTTGTCAATGAAGATTGACATACTCATTTCCCTTTAGCTCAGATAAATAATTTAATTCCTATAGGCTCAGATCATGCTCTTATGTTACTTGATTTATCTCCAGCTAAATTTTTTTATCTCCTCCATTTCGTATGTATACATATTGGTTAAGTCATAATGAATGTAAAAACATCATATCTTCTGCTTGGAATTCTCCTAGTTTATCCTCCAATGATAATATTATTTCTAGTAAACTTGAGACTACTCAACAAGCTTTTTCTGCTTGGAGTAAACTTACCTTTGGTAGTATTACTAAGAAAATACATGATATTAAAAGACAATTGCATTTTTTAGCTCAAGCTGACCCTCAGGCTGAATTACTACCTGATTATAAATCTCTTATTGTTGAATTGGCCCATTGGTATGGTGTATGATCAGCATGTTCGGCAAGCATCTAGGGATAAATATTTTGCTTATGGAGATAGAAATACCAAATATTTTCATGCTCGTGCTAATTTTCGTCGTAGACGGAATCATATTGCATCATTACAAAATTCATTAGGTATGTGGTATAAAGAAAGAGATCAAATTGAAATTTTACTAAATGATCATTTTCAACATATTTATACATCTTCTAATCATGTTCATGATACTGCTTTGCTTGATTTAATTCCTCCTTGTATTACCCTTGAATATAATTTGAATTTTCTTCGAGTTCCTGGTATAGATGAAATAAAAGCCACTATTTCCCAAATGCCTTCTTGGAAAGCACATGGGCCTGATGGCTTGTAGTTAGGTTTTTATAAAACAAGTTAGGATATTGTTGATAATGAAATAGTGGCTCTGGTTTAGGATTTTTTTTAAGTATCAAACTTTTGACCCTAGTTTAAATTTTACTTGCCAAAATCTACTGCCTAAAGTAGCTTGTCCTTCTACTCCTAGTGAGTTTCGACATATAAGTTTATGTAATTCCACATATAAAATCATTCATAAACTTATGGTGAATCGTATGAAACCTATCATGGATAAAATCATATTTTTATTTCAGGCAGCTTTTGTACCAGGTAGGTGTATTCAAGATAACATTCTTATTTCACATGAATTATTGATACCGTGAAAAAAAAGGATAGGATAGGTTCCATAGATATCAATTTGGATATGTCGAAAGCTTTCGATCGACTAGAATGGACATTTATTTGTAATATCTTTAAACAACTTGGTTTTTCCACTGAATGGTGTAATATGATTTATCATTGCATCAGCACAACTTTTATTGCTTTATTGTTAAATGGATCTCCATGTAAACCTTTTAAACCTACTAAGGGCATAATACAAGGTGGTAGTTTATCTCCTTATATTTTTATCGTTTGTATGGATGTTCTATCTAGGTTGCTTACAAATGTTGAACAACAAAAATGTATTCACGGGGTTAAACCATCTAGAACAGGACCATCTATTTCTTATTTATTTTTTTATAGATGATGTCTTTTTGTTTCTCAAAGCTAAACCTAGTGAGCTTAAATATGCTCAAGATCTCCTGTTGAGATTCGGTAGAGTTTCTTGGAAGGTAATAAATCCACTCATAGGTGGAATAACTTTTAATAAGCATATGCCTAGATCTAGACAGCAGGAAATAACTAATTTGATGCAAATAAAACCTATGAAGCTCTCAGATAAATATCTAGGAGTTCCTTTATTCCTAAATAGATCTAAAGTTGAAAGTTTCAAACAACTCATTACTTAAATGCAATCTAAATTGGATGGTTGGAAAGAAAAGCTTATACCATAAGCAGGTAGCGATACAAATACAAGTTGTTTTAAATTCTGTTTCTATATATCAAATGTCTTTTTTTTCTTTACCAATTTCTACTCTTAAGAAATTGGAGACTATTCAGACAAGATACTGGTGGGGACACCAACCAAAACTAAAAGGTTTTAATCCAAAATCTTCGAAAACACTTTGCATCCATAAAAGGTATGGAGGCTTAGGTTTTAGGAATTTTATAAAATTTAATCTTGCCTTGTTAGCCAAAATGGCCTGGAGATTCTGTACTCAGCCAAATGCCTTATGGGTCAAAGTTTATAAGTCCAAATATTTACGTAATCATTCCCTCTTCATCTCTTAAAGAAAAAACAAGGTATTTGGATTTGGCGAGGAATTTGTAAAGGGCTAGATATAGTTATAAAATGCCATATTTGACAGGTTGCCAATAGAGATTCTATTAGCATTTGGTAGGATAGATAGGTTGAAAGTGACTCCCAACTGTTAACTAGGCCTACTAACTTTCATTTGCAGGATTATACACATGTAAGTCAGTTGATAGATCCAACTACTAATGAATGGGAAGACTCTGCATTGCAAGAACTATTTTCAGAGGATCAGATAGAAAAAATATATCATATCAGGATTGCTAACTTAGGGACAGATATAGTGAGATGGTCCTTGACCAACTCTGGACATTTTACTACCATCTCTGCATATAAAACTCTCATTCAAGACCATTGTACAGTCTCAATTCAGGAACAAAAGAAATGGCTAAGACTTTGGCACATGGATATCCTTCCCAAGTTTAAGATTTTTCTATGGAAATGTTTGCATAGCATTTTACCTCTTAAAACCCATTTGCATAACATAGGTTTTCTTAATGATAATTTATGCCCTCCATGTCATTCTGCAGCTGAAACATTTGACCATCTTTTTTATCATTGTTCTTTTGCTAGAGCAGTTTGGTTTAGTTATTATCCTCAAGCTCTAGTAGACATGTTTAATTCTCCAGTCTCAGAGAGCGGATACAAGATTGATTTCATGAAAAACCTAATTCCTAGATAGGTGAATCACATTGAATTTATATTATTATACTATGGCATATATGGACAACTAGGAATAAGGCTAGCGTGGAACATCAAGAACAAAATCCTATTTCAGTCATTCATCATATTAAAGTCCAGATGGAAATTATGAATCAAACTTAGCATTTGTTTAATAAATTAACATATACACCTTTATTTGTTCTTAATAGTTCTAATAAATCCATGTTGTCTACAACTGATCTTTCATTATATAAGCATGGAGTTCTCATATTTATTGATGCACCTATGGGGATATATTCCTCTCTTGCAGGTTGTGGACTTGTTTATCAATCCAATGAAAGCTTCTCAGCTGCCAAATGTTGGACCACAGTAGCATCAACTGTTCTTGAGGAAGAAGCAAAATAACTTTTTGAAGCAGTCACATGGGTTCAAGATAAACACTACCAAGAAGTTATTTTCATCTCTGACAACAGATCGCTAGTCCAGGCGATAAATGATGAATCACATAATGTCAGTTGGATTTTATTTTTATTGTAAATGATTGTAAAAGTGGATTAATGACTTTGAGGTACTCTTTATATAAATCAGTTAATAGAAACCTTAATCGGAATGCAGATGCCTTAGCTAAACTAGCTAGGTAACATCTCGTAAATAACCTTTGGGAACACCAGCTGATGTGATTTTTAATAGTGGTAAAATAGGGTCGATTCTCGGACTTGTGAAAATTTAATTTCTATACCTAATTTTTAATAACAGAAAATAAAGAGAATTAAAACAATTTGATTTTAAAATGGATGAAGAAAAACTAGGGCTTAAGATTCCACCATTCACCAATACTTCAGTGATAACATCTAACAATTCTTATTTTCAATTTAATCTAAATATGTCAAAGATAGGTTTTTAAAAGAATAATTGTTAATCAAGAGCATGAGACATCAAGAGTTTAAAAACCAAGTATGACCCATCAGAAGAAAACACAATTATTTGAGAAAAACCATTTTTTTCAATTTTAATTCAAGTAATTAATAATAAAAGAATTTTAGAATAAATATAATTAAAATAGAAGTTACCATAATTATTGGATGAACGGCTTCCTCCGTCGCCCCGGTGATGGTGATTAGCTCATTGTAATGAAACACACTCAAAATATACTTGCATTGCTCAAAAGGTGCTTACAATGGTGAAAAAGGAGTAATACAGAAGAACAGAGACGCTTATAAGCGTTACAGAGACTGTTCTCTGCGTTACAGAAGAAAGAAAAGAAAACAGAAAATAAAAGACGGACTATGGACGCTGTAGCTGTTTAAATGAATGACGGTTGAGAGGTGTAGTATGTTACTCTTCTTCTTCTTCTCAACAGCGTAATTTTTTTCTCCTGATTTTTTCCGGTGGCTCCAACTTGTGATTTCCTCCCTTCTCTTCGATATATATAGGGTTAGTAAACCCTAATAGGTCTTGTGAAACGATAAGGACCCAAAGAACAATTCCAAATCACTCTCAAACTTACGTGCAAATCCCAAACAGAATACAACTTTGTTTCCGGCTCGATTCAGCCCTGTGTGGAAATTTTTCCGGCAGAAACGCGTTTTGTGACGTGTATTAATGTTGTTTAGATTGTTGAATTACTTTGAGATACCAAGTACATGTTTATAATCCCTTAAAACTCGAATACAAATCAACACGGAAGTTTTCTCACGTAGCTTTCCTTTTCCTGCCATTTTCGGTTTCAAATTCAAAGAAGGGGGTGCCCCCAATCCATGAGTTGGGTGCCTTTATCAATTCTCCCTGGGTTCCTTTAGTAATTTTCCGGGTGCCTTTATCACTTTTCGAACCGATTTTTCCACAAATGTTTATTTCTCAAAAATACCTACAAAGACATAAAAAACCATAAAAAGTACAAAATCGAACAATATCAAAATAGATAATCGAGCGCAATTTAGACACAAAAATGTGTCTATCAAATACCCCCTAACTTACTATTGCTAGTCCTCGAGCAAATCTACTAACATAAAATCCTAACTCACTTTCGCAGGAATCGCGACTACATTTAGCATATGTAATAATCCGTTAAACCCCTAGGTGTCCCTAGTGGACGAGTTTTGTCTCGTGAGGGTTTACAAGAGGTATATCCACAAAACCTTTACTCCAGATTTTAGCGACTCGTGAACGATTAAGGATAGACACTAACCAAGCTATTTAGTTGGCTTACTCAATTATTTGGCTATGGGAATAATTACCCTATATGAGTCCAATTGATGTACACGAGTGTTTACTCTAGCAAACTAAAATGCATATATAAGACAACAGAGCTCTACTCAGATAATCGTTCAACCAAAAGACTCAGAATCTATCACAGTTTAATCACATGAAAAGATTTAGAAGATGGACATGGAAAATACGAAGGCTGCACGTGTTGACTAAGGTGAACGGTGTTTCCCATATATGTCTGAAGGTCAGTGCCATGATGAAATCTAATGAATTGAGATATGCACCCACTGGTCTTAAATCTAATACTAATATCGATTCAACTGGTATATGCACGGGTTCCAGCGATCGACTTATTGAAAATAAAATAATAAATGTATTGACAACATGATTGGATCAAATTGGATCCAAGCGCATGGTTCTTATCAGCATCTTACATGATAGTTCCCATGGATCCTGCGTTCCAGGCTTGCTTAGGCGACGGAGACAGGTATTTCATCCTGATGGCGATAACAATTTGATACTGGGCCCCACCAAATCACTTAGATAAACACAAAATTACAAAAGTAAAAACAGAAAGTGATATGGTAGAGATAGACTCCGAGATGTGGTGACGACTATCATGTTATTTCTAACACCTGAACTCTGTCCTTTTATGAATAGACCATTTCACTGGGCACACCAATTCCTATAGAAAAAGAGCTAAGTTTCCATCTACCTAGAATGGTTAGTGTCACCCTGAAGTGTTCACAAGCTTCTAAATTCTAGAGCTTTATTATTTCACTAAAAAGTTTCTCCCTTACCCCAAACTTAAATCAAACAGTGTCCTCAATGTTACGAAATAAAGAACAGTGCCAATAGATACGTAAAAAGAGGAATAACGAGGTAAGTCAGAAAGATAGTACCTGAATGAAGCGTAGCAATTCTTCTATGGAGAATAAAATAAAAAGATAAAAACCTAAAATCCTACAAAAATCTACTAATATAAAAAAACAACCCTGATGATCAATCAGAGTAAGCTGGGTCCTCCAGAGGGACCTCCTCAACATCACCTATAGGAAAAGGCTCTAAAAATGGTTTCAATCTCTGACCGTTAACCTTGAAAGGATTTATACCATCTTGAGTCTCAATCTCAATAGCACCATGAGGAAAAATAGTGCGAACAACAAATGGACCGGTCCACCGAGAGCGTAACTTCCCGGGGAATAGATGCAACCGAGTATCATACAAAAAAACTTTTTGACATGGAGAAAATGACTTTCTTAAAATATTTCTATCATGCACAAGTTTTATTTTGTTCATATACTCCCTAGCACTATCATATGCATCTTTCTGAATCTCTTCCAACTCATTGAGCTGGAGCTCCCTTTTTAACTCGACATGAAGGTGACATGCCTTTCCAAAAACTAGACGATAGGGTGACATTCCAATGGGGGTCTTAAACACGGTACGGTAAGCCCATAAGGCATCAATAAGCCTCAATGACCAGTCTTTCCTATTAGGATTAACTGTTTTCTCTAGAATACGTTTTATCTCCATGTTGGAAACCTCTACTTGACCACTAGTCTGTGGGTGATATGGGGTAGCTACTTTGTGGGTAATACCATATTTCTTCATTAAACGGTCGATTACAAAAGTGTGACCCTCCATCACTAATTATAGCTCGCGGTGTACCAAAACGTGCAAATATGTTATCATTCAAAAACTGGACCACAACCTTGTGGTCGTTTGTTTTACACGAAACCGCCCCCACCCAGTTAGACACATAGTCTACGGCGACAAGGATGTAAAAATAACCAAAAGAATTAGGAAAAGGACCCATAAAATAAATGCCACACACATCAAAGACCTCAATAACTAAAATAGGGTTCAAAGGCATCATATTTCTACGAAAAATGGTTCCTAACTTCTGGCAACGCTCACAAGCAACACATAACTTTTGGAGTCTTTAAACAATGACGTCCAGTAGAATCCACATTGCAATATCTTAGCAGCAGTCTTCTTAGCACTAAAGTGACCCCCACAAGCGTGATCATGACAAAAGGAAATTATACTGGACTGGTCACTCTCAGGTATACATCTTCTAATAATCTGGTCTGGACAATACTTAAACAAGTAAGGATCGTCCCAAAAGAAATGCTTCACTTCATCTAAAAACCTAGAACGATCTTGTTTACCCCTGTGTTGAGGTATTCGACCAGTAACAAGATAATTCACTATATTCGCAAACCAAGGTGATTGGGAAACAACAAATAGTTGTTCATCAGGAAAGATATCCCTCACAGGAGGAGAATCATTTGGGGAATCCAAAACAAGTCTAGACAAGTGGTCTGCTACTACATTTTCTGCACCCTTTTTGTCTCTAATTTCTAGTGAGAATTCTTGTAATAAAAGGATCCATCTAATCAATCTAGGTTTAGTATCCTTCTTAGACAGAAGGTACTTCAAAGCAGCATGATCGGTAAAGACTATAACCTTAGAACCTAAGAGATAGGATCTAAACTTGTCTAAGGCAAAAACAATGGCTAACAGTTCCTTCTCTGTGGTGGTGTAGTTCAGTTGGGCATCATTCAAGGTTTTTCTAGCATGGTAAATCACATGAAGTAATTTTTTCTCTCGCTGACCTAACACAACACCAATAGCATAATCTGAAGCATCACACATTATCTCAAAGGGTAGGTTCCAATTAGGTGCCTGGACTATGGGGGCGGTAGTGAGTAAAGTCTTAAGATTCTCAAAAGCCTCTAAACAAGCATCATCAAAGGCAAACTTAACATCTTTTGCAAGCAAATTGCAAATAGATCTAGAAATCAAGCTAAAATCCTTAATGAATCGACGATAAAAACCTGCATGCCCCTAAGAATGACCTAACATCTCGTACAGTTTTGGGGACCTGTAAAGTCTTAATAAGGTCAACTTTGGCTTTGTCTACCTCTATACCCTTAGAAGATACGATATGCCCTAAACAATTCCTGATCGAACCATGAAATGGCATTTTTCCCAATTAAGCAAAAAATTCTTTTCCTTACACCTAGTCAACACTAATGTCAAATGATGCAAGCACTCATCGAAAGATGACCCAAATACCGAAAAATCATCCATAAAGACCTCTAAAAACCGTTCTACCATGTCAGAAAATATGCTCATCATACAACGCTGAAAAGTAGCGGGTGCATTACACAATCCGAAAAGCATGCGTCTATACGCAAAGGTACCAAAGGGACATGTAAAAGTAGTTTTCTCTTGGTCTTCTGGGGCAATAACAATCTGATTATAGCCAGAAAAACCATCTAGCAAGCAATAGTGGTTATGTCCATCTAATCCCTCTAGCATTTGGTCGATGAAGGGAAAGGGAAAGTGATCATTCCTTGTGACCTTGTTCAATTTTCTATAGTCAATACAAACACGCCACCCCGTGGTCACTCGGGTTAGGATCAATTCATTGTTACCATTATGAACTACAGTGATATATGATTTCTTGGGGACAACCTGAACGGGGATGACCCACTTACTGTCTGAAATCGGGTAAATAATACCCGCATCTAACAACTTAAGCACTTCAGTTCGAACTACTTCTTTCATATTAGGGTTAAGTCGACGTTGCATCTACCTAGACGGTTTTGTATCATCCTCTAAATGAATCTGATGCATACAAACAGTAGGACTTGTTCCCTTAATGTCTGTTATGGTCCACCTAAAAGATTCCTTATTATCTTGAAGCACGGTCACTAGCCTACTTTCCTGGTTACTATCTAAATCGGATGCTACAATCACAGGAAAAGTCTAAGATGGGCCTAAATACACATATTCCAGAGTATCTGGTAGTTGTTTAAGGTCCAACTTAGGAGGCTCTTCTAAAGAAGGAATTAGGGTAGACTTAGAAACTGGTAGTTGTTCAAACTCAGGTTTCCATCCATTACTAGTGTCTCACAAAGGGGCTGAATCTAACAAAGTATTCACCTCATTGATTACACTATCATCATCAAAATCAAACCCATAATGGGCTAGGCATTTCTCTAATGGATCTTCTAACAAAGTGTTTGGTAATGACTCCTGCACTAGCGTTCCTATCATGTTCACCTCTTCAGTGCACGTGTCATCTAGCTCAGGTGGTTGCTTACAAATGTTGAAAATATTCAGCTCAATAGTCATGTTACCAAAAGATAAGTTCATAATACCATTTCGGCAGTTAGTGATCGCATTGGATGTCGCTAAAAACAGGCGACCTAATATCACAGGTATCTGATTCTCTGGGTCAGGGACAGGTTGGTATCAAGGACAACAAAATCTACTGGATAAATAAACCTATCGACCTCAATAAGAACATCCTCTATGACACCACGAGGAATTTTCACAGACCTATCATCTAACTGCAATGTCACCTGAGTAGGTTTCAAATCACCAAGTCCTAAATGCAGGTACACATGGTATGGAAGTAAGTTCACACTGGCTCCTAAGTCAAGTAATATTTTCTCAACACGGTATTTACCTATTGTGCAAGAAATGGTCGGGGACCCTTGGTCTTTGTACTTAGGGGTTGCATTGTTCTGGATAATTGAACTCACATGACTAGATAAAAAGGCTTTCTTTTGTACACTAAGCTTTCGCTTTCGCATATACATGTCCTTAAGGAACTTGGCATAAGTAGGAATTTGCCTAATTACCTCTAATAATGGAAGGTTTATCGTGACTTGTTTAAAAACCTCCATTATGTCATTAAAGTTGGATTCCTTCTTTGTGGGTGCTAACAGTTGTGGGAATGGGGCTCAGGGCACAAAATCTGGCTAATGAGGAGCTACATCGGGCTCATTAGAGACTTTATCAGTCTCAACAGTTGCTGGCTCAGACGGGTGAACTACATTATGTTCACTATCAGGCATAGTTACCTTGTTGTCTACGACTTTACCGTTCCTAAGAATTCTAATTAAATTCACATGGTCAGAAGATAACTCATGAAATCCTCTAGGGTTGGGTTGTGGTTGACTAGGGAACTTGCCTTTTTCTTTCAAATACTCACTCAACTGAATAAACTGGGTTTGTAAATCGTAAATAGCCTGAGAGTTAGCCTGGGCCATCTTTTTATTGTCTTCAAAACTTTGTTTAACCGATTTCTGAAACTCAAGAGATAAAAAGGTGAGAGACTCTTCTAAACTCATGATCTTCTTATCTGAAGGGCTCTGAAATTGTGCTGGACCAGAAGAATTCTTATTATAACCAAAACCTGGTGGAACCTGAGGGTTACTAGATTGACCTTGATTTTGGACCTTAGACCAAGAAAAATTTGGATAGTTTATCCAACCAGGGTTATAGGTTTCTGAATATGGATCAAACTTCTGACGGTTATCATATCTAGAGTTATTATAAAGAGCATGGGCTTGCTCTTCAACAGTCTGTCCTTCCCAATATGACTTGGGCTCTATTCCACGACGAGATTGACTTAATTATAAGGCTTCTAACCTTTTTGCTATAGCTGCAAATTTAGTATCTGTCAAGAATTCCATCTACCCTATTGACATTACCTCTGCTCGGTAGAATTTTTCTCTGGGGTTCCTTACTACATTCCCATTGATGGGTCTTTTCGGAAATTTCATGCAAAAATGTCATTGCCTTATTAATAGTTTTACTCTGTAAATTCCATGAACACAATGACTCAACCATGATCGTTGTTGGATAATCTATCCCTTTATAAAGGATCTGGACTAGTCTTTGTTCTTCTAAACCGTGTTGGGGACATTGTGTTACTAATTTGTTGAACCTTTCCAAGTACCTATACAAAGATTCTCCTTCTTGTTGCCCAAATATGGAAATTTCTTGCCTAAGAGATGATATTTTGTGCCTAGGGAAAAATTTAAATAAAAAGGTATTGGTAAGTTCTTCATATGTCTCGATGGATTCAGATGGCAAACTATATAACCAAGATTTGGCTTTGTCTTTCAGGGAAAAAGGAAATAACCTAAGTTTCAAATTTTCATCAGATATGTTGTGAATTTTTAGGGTACTACATATTTCTTCAAATTCCCTAATGTGAAAGTAAGGGTTTTCATTTTCTTTCCCTAAGAAGAGTGGGAGCATCTGTATGATCCCAGGTTTCAACTCATAGTTTGCTTGAGTTTCAGCTAACTTGATACATGATGGACGAGAAGTCCTAGTCGGGTTCAACTAAGCTTTTAAAGTTTTCATTGCTGGCAGTATCAAAGGACTAGTAGTAACTTCTTCACACAGTGTCAATTTCTCAAAATCAAAAACAAGGCCCTCAAAAAAAGAGTCTTCGAGGTCCTCGTTTCCAGGGACAGAACTACTAGGCTTGTCACTAATTAAGCGACCTAGAGCGTCTCTTTTCCAAGTCCGCTTAGAAGGCGGTCTTGGCATACACTAAATAAAAACTAAAAAAATAAATCCTAAACGGAAGGAAATTCTAAACAATCACAAGCAAGGCTGACTCAACCAAATCAAACCTATTGAATCTAGCAAACAAAAAGCATGAAACTCCACTTAGATTGTTTCTAGACCAGCTTCTATTCTTTCAAAAGGAAACTAGTTACAATTTTATCAAACCTCTTAGAACGATCCGAATTAGATTAAGTCGAAGAGAAACAGGATAAGCTCTAAGGAGCTTTGATAACCATGTCTCTTTGGCACTTTTTCCTGGGTTACAAGGCGGATCTAATCAACTTAAAATAATCTTCTTGAACTTCGAGTTCGCTAACAAAATAACCTATACAGTCCTTTTGAATGAGTTTCCTATAAGCTCGTTACCCTATCGGTCTCTTTCTAGTCAAAATTTTAAGGTTTAGGTTTGCGTTTGGTAACGTGTTCCTAAAGCGGGCAAGAAGGAAACGGTGATGAAATCCGAGTCCTTATCTTGTATGGCCAGTTCTTTCCCTTTACTAGAAAATTAAATCCTTTTTCAGTTCCTCAACATATATGCATACGAAGGAATACAATAAACCCACTTGCAGGGGATTCGTGGGTTGATCGAGTATTACCTCCCGTATCAGACGGGGGATGAATCGGTTGTAGTCGACTCGGGCCACCGACTCCTGTGTCAGTATGCGAACCCGAGGGGCCGAGACAATATCGTAATTGTCGTCCTTCCCTGTAGCAGTTTATATTTAATAATACCCTTCCGTAGGGTTTAAAAATAAATAAAGTGTCCAAATGTCCAAAAGAAAGTCCAAAAAGAAGTGTCAAAAAAAAAAAATAATAATTAAAATCCTAATACACTTTTCTAAAAAACAAAAACAAATAAAATCTAAAATAAAATAAAATCTAATTAAGAAAAATCTTCGTCTTCTTTTTCGTTCTTTAAGCTTTAACTTTTAACTCCAAGTCTTAGCTTTAATTCCAAGTCTTTGGCTCATTTTCTTTTCGATCCAAAATCCAAAACCTTTAGCAAAAAGATAAATACCAAAAGAAACGTAAAATAGAACAAAGTAAATAATAAAAATAAAAATAAAATCTAAAACTCTAAACCTAAAAACAAATCCGCGTCGGCGGCGCAAAAAATTGATGTGATTTTTAATAGTTGTAAAATAGGTTCGATTCTCGGACTTGTGAAGATTTAATTTCTAGACCTAATTTTTAATAACAGAAAATAAAGAGAATTAAAACAATTTGATTTTAAAATGGATGAAGAAAAACTAGGTTTTAAGATTCCACCATTCACCAGTACTTCAGTGATAACATCTAACAATTCTTATTTTCAATTTAATCTGAATATGCCAAAGATAGGTTTTTAAAAGAATAATTGTTAATCAAGAGCATGAGACATCAAGAGTTTAAAAACCAAGTATGACCCATCAGAAGAAAACACAATTATTTGAGAAAAACCATATTTTTCAATTTTAATTCAAGCAATTAATAAATAAAAGAATTTTAGAATAAATATAATCAAAATAGAAGTTACCACAATTATTGGATGAACTGCTTCCTCCGTCGCCCCAGTGATGGTGATTAGCTCATTGTAATGTAAACAAACTCAAAATAGACTTGCATTGCTCAAAAGGTGCTTACAATGGTGAAAAAGGAGTAGTACATAAGAACAGAGACGTTTATAAGCGTTACAGAGACTGTTCTCTGCGTTACAGAAGAAAGAAAAGAAAAGACGGACTATGGACGCTGTAGCTGTTTAAATGAATGACTGTTCAGAGGTGTAGTATGTTACTCTTCTTCTTCTTCCCAGCAGCGTAAGTTTTTTTCTCCTGATTTTTTCCGGTGGCTCCAACTTGTGATTTCCTCCCTTCTCTTCGATATATATAGGGTTAGTAAACCTTAATAGGCCTTGTGAAACGATTAGGACCCAAAGAACAAGTCCAAATCACTTTCAAACTTACTTGCAAATCCCAAACAGAATACAACTCTGATTCCGGCTCGATTCATCCCTGTGTGGAAATTTTTCCGGCTGAAACGCGTTTTGTAACGTGTATTAATGTTGTTTAGATTGTTGAATTACTTTGAGATACCAAGTACACGTTTAGAATCCCTTAAAACTCGAATACAAATCAACACAGAAGTTTTCTCACGTAGCTTTCCTTTTCCCGCCATTTTCGGTTTCAAAATCAAAGAAGGGGGTGCCCCCAATCCAAGAGTTGGGTGCCTTTAGTAATTTTCCGGGTGCCTTTATCACTTTTCGAACTGATTTTTCCGTAAATGTTTATTTCTCAAAAATACCTACAAAGACATAAAAAACCATAAAAAGTATAAAATCGAACACTTCAAAATAGATAATCGAGCGCAATTTAAACACAAAAATGTGTTTATCACCAGCCTCCTGAGTTAATAACCAGAAAGCTATTTCCTTTGTGTAACTTCTTTTTTTTTAAGGGAAAAAGTAAAAATTTAAATTAAAACTTCAATAATGATTACAAAAAGTTAACCATGACGAATAAACGTCTTCCAACTAAAGTGAACAACATAGTTGGAACACTAGTGAAAATATCTAAATTAGAACACCATAATATTAACATGGATTTAATTATATGAATAAATTCATCCATGGATTTTAATCTCCTCCCAAAAGATACTTTGTTTCGTTCCTTCCAAATAGTCCAACAAATGACATAAGGAAGAAGTCTCTAAATCTCTTGATCCCCTCTATGTTTGAAATGGCGCCAAGCGGGAAAATTAATTTTCAAAAAATTAGAAAAAACCCACTTCACCTTAAAAACTTTTAGAAACCAATTCCAAATCTTCCAAGAAAAGTTGCAATGGAAGAATAAATGCTCCACGCATTCCTCTTCCAAGTCGCATAGCTTACGTCTAGTATTGGCGACATTTACCCCCC
>JAJJMC010015431.1:2759714-2783381 GCA_023531435.1 Papaver californicum | reverse complement strand
TCTCGTAGTCCCCACCTATGATGGAGAGTTTCATTGTTGGAAGAGATTCTTACAAGCTTCCCATAACATGAACGATACCTTGGGAGGAACCTCCGTCGGCCACGATAAGCTCTCGTCATAATCAACAATAACAATATCATCATCTGTGGTACAAATATTGTAAACCTCCTGCACACTAAATCTTCCAACATCATTAGAGTTAAAGAAAGATATGGAGTCATCTCCTAAAGAAACAGGAGGCGTAGGTCCTAGATGAGTTAAGAGATCATCCTGATTACGCTCCTCTTCATTACTCAAAATACCTCTCCACATTACCTGCCAATTACGAGAGGGTGAAATGAAATCATCAATTGTGCTCCACTTTTGTAAGGACCTTTTATATAGCAGTAGAAACGTAACCTTCAAAATCACAGTATTACTCCACTTGTCGTGCAAAAACATGATCGAATCTCCCTTCTTACCCAAGCAAATGCAATTATCTAACATCAAAGATCTTAGTTTGAGGAAACCCTTCCATAACCCACGTCCTTGAGTAATATTAGAGTCCATGAGGAACTGTTCGAAAATATCAGCCCCAATTTTCTCATTAATCACTCTACACCATAAAGCATTTTTCTCGCGACTATAACGCCAAAACCATTTCGTAATCAAAGATTTATTAGTTGCTCTCAAATTTTTGATACCCAAACCACCTTTACTTCTATGTAGGAAAATCTTTCCCTAGGAAAAAAAACACATTTTCCTAGTAGTATTAGTGGAACCCCATAAAAAGTTACGCATAATCTTAATCATATTCTTCTCCACCTCTGCAGGGAGCGTAAGTAACGACATATAATATAAAGGGATGGCTGAAAGAGTGCTCTTAATACGAGTAATTCTACCTGCTTTATTAAGAAATTTAGACTTCCAAGGAGCTAATTTCTTTTCCATTCGCTCTAAAACATCTTCCCAGATAGAAGCTTTTTTTGGGGTTACGCCAATAAGAATTCCTAGATACTTCAAAGGAAGAGTCTCCACCTTACAACCCAATTCATCATCCAAATCATTTATCACCAAATGTACACCAACATTAATCATAGAACTCTTTTCTAAATTTAATTTTAAACCTATAAGAGTTTCAAAAAGAATTCAGATAATTAATAAAGCTCGAACTTGAGTGGTATCACCATAAAAAAAATAACAGTATTATCAACAAATTGTAAATGTGAAATACAAATTCCTCTTTTTTTCACTTGTAAACCTTTTATACTTCCCGTTTTTGATGTATTAGCAATTAACTTTGTAAGAATCTCCGCAACCAAAAGAGAACGAAAATAAGATAAAAAATCCTCTTATTAAGGCCCTTGGTAGGTTTAAACTTTTCAGTCGAGCTCACATTCACTAAAAGAGACATTCGAGCAGTAGTAACATACAATCTCATCCAGTTAATCCACTTTTGACCAAAATCATGCGCCTCCAGAATTCTAAAAAATGCAAACCACCTAACGTTATCAAAAGCTTTCTCCATAAATCATCAATTGTGCTCCACTTTTGTAAGGACCTTTTATATAGCATTGGAAACGGAACCTTCAAAATTACATTATTACTTGTCGTTCCAAAACAGGATCAAATCTCCCTTCTTAACTGAGTAAACGCAATTTTGTAGACAACATTAACGAGACAATGGATATGAAATCTTTCGCAGTGCTTGAATCTTCTTTCTTAGGAATCAAAGTGATAAAAGAACAATTAATTCTCCAATCTAATGACTCCCTTGTATGAAAATCCTGTAAAACAGAAAGAAGGTCAGTTTTTATAGTATCCCATGTCGCAACATAGAATTCCATGATGAAACCATCGGGACCAGGAGCCTTGTTGTTCGCGAAACTCTTAATAATCTTTAAGACTTCATCTTTTAGAAAAGGTGCTTCTAAAAGTATACTATTTTTATCCTCCACTTGGGGAAAATGAAGCCCGTTGAATGAAACATCACAACGGTTATCATCATGAAACAAACCTATATAGTAACGTTGCAGTTCCATCTTTATCTGGGCTTGATCAAAACAATCCACGCCATCTACAACAAGTTTGGTAATGGTGTTTCTCCTTCGTTGAGGGGTGAGCAACAGGTGGAACCGTGGATATGGTGCCACCCAAATCCAACCCATCAAAATGACGGGTGCTAGATTTACATCCGTTTCCAATCTATCACCCTTGGATTTGACACCCATGGATGGGAGGATGGGCGGACTGGATGCGGGTAAATCCACGGACTTGATGTTTTTATTAGGAAAAATAAAAATAGCTAACATGTTAACAAAAAAAACTAATTTAAATAATTACTAGAATTTATAGAGTATATTAAGTTATTATACCATAACAATGATAAAATTATAATAATATCAACCCAACAACTAAAATTAAAATTTAAAGAGTATATTCAATATTGCTTGCTTGCCTATTTGAATCATCGGTACAACTAGGTTAGAATAAGAACATTCAATGTTATATGGTACCTATAAAATACATATATGTCTCTCTATATTTTATAAATTCCATATTTACCATTAAACATAGCAAGTGTGGGTGCTCAATGGATTTTTATACTTGCACCCGCACTCATCCCTTATTAAATGGATTTTGGAAATGCATCCATGTCCAACCCGTCCATAAACGGGTTGTGTGTCCACCCGCCAAATTGCGGGTGGATTGGGTCGGGTTGGCGGATTTGGGTTCATATGCTCACCCCTACCTTCGTCTATTATTGGCAACTCTATGAAAATCAATCATGTAGTACTCTAAATGGTATAATTCCTCACGTTGAATGGTGATGAAACCCTCGCTTCTCATTGGACGAGAGAGAGCCTTTGGGAATTGGTGATTCTAGGAGGGACATGTGGCAGCTCACGATTGGCTGAAATATGTTTGGGTTATGAAAACCCCTCACATGAGTGGTTGTTAGGATTTAAAATAATTACACCATGTTTACACCAATTACTTAGATATACTGGGTTACCATAACCTACTTCATTTCTGATCGACGGTTGGAAAATTTTCCAGAATCATCCAGCGGATCAGATGCTTGCACTTAACCCTCACAATCCCAAAAACACTAAACCCTAAATATTCTCACCCTTCCATCTCTGCCGCAAATCAGTTTCATTGAACGGAAATAAATTTTGTTAAAACCAAACTCTATCATTCAGTAATACCTAACTACGTTACCTGTATCAAAAAGATGGTTTCTAAGAATAAACTAGCAGACCTAAAGAATAATGTATCTAAGGTTGCTAGGAAGTTAAGGCTTTCTATCCTATTGCAAAAAACCATTTTATCAGCATTTAAGGTCTATTAGAACACAACACAGCTGTGAAATTGACAATAGAAAAACAACTATCAGTGAAGTCAAAGCTTCATATCTTAGACCTATGAGAAAAACACATAAAAAAAAGCGTAAGTGAATCCACTAATAATGGTTTTTATTTCTTATTTTCTATAATCACTGGCTTGCCTTCTTATCTTTCTAGATATGCAAGGAGATAAAAAAAAACAGGATATCAAATAGTTATAAAAGCTGTTTTATTTTATCATCAATCAGGTGCAGCGAAAACTAAAGACAAGGCCATTGCCCAACGATGCCGTACTCATAGAAAAAAAATGCTCAGGAGATCACCCATGAAAAAAAAAGTGACCAGTTTCTTATGGTTTATGGGGTTTTGTGTACATTCTCATGTAACTATATTCTAACCACTTTCATCAATTTATGTTTTGACCAGTTTCACCATAAAACATCTCTCAAGATGCAAGTAAACGAATCAAAATTTTTCCTTCAAGTTACATGTTAAATGGTAAATTTACTAGACAACTATATTATGTTCAAAGTAAATAATTATTGTATATCTATCTAACATGAGTTGTTGGTTTGGTAATTAGACCCAAACGAAGGTGCAGTAGATTAAATGGAACGTGTATTCACCTCATCTATTGCTGCCTCATATTCACCAGTGATGAAGATGATAAAGAATAACGTTGGAGGTCCAACTGCGATATGCCCTTATTTTCAACCAATGATGTGGAATGAGAAAAGGGTTAACAAGGCACAAAAGAAGAGTCCGCCAGAGTTTAGCATTTGTTGTCTGAAAGGAACTGTCAAATTTCCGCTACTTAGAGAGGCGCCGGAGTTCTTAAAAACATTGTTGCAGAATCCATACATCCCTTATCGGTGTATGGACAACTATCTCTCGAGCACAGGTTTAGGTTCGGCCTCAATGGGAAAATGGAGCACCTAACAACGCATCTTCACAAACCAAGAACTACGAGATCACCCCAAAATGAAAGGGGTTACATAGGGATCGTACTATTCGATCCTTTTTTTCATGCTTTTCCCGGCAGGTTTGAAAAAGGATCCTAGAGTGTCTGGGGTTGGCCAGGAGGGTCTCTTAATGCTTTCTTTTTTCTTCTCGTCGGAGTTATTTCACAAAGACTTGCCATGGGAAGAAAGAAGGGGGGAACAAGCACACTTGGAGAGCACAGTACAACGTAGAGTTGTATGCTGCGTTCGGGAAGGATGAATCGCTCCCGGGACCTCGAGCATCAAAATTTAAAATCGACATAAGGGCTTATAATTCCATGTTTGCATTTACCTCTCTCGGTGTCAAAGTGAAGAAAAATCAGAATGATGGTTCAGCTCCATGGGTATTCACAATGTATAGGCAAAACTTCCACCTCATAGGCTCTTTATCACCAAGTGATGGCAAACTTCCTTCCTTTTGTCAATTGTGTATCATAAATACTTTAAATGAGGTGCAAAATAGAATCAACGCACTTTCTAGAAAAACAAATAGAATAGAAGTTACAAATGTCACAGAAACCGAACCAGAGATGAAAAACGTTGACGAAACGAAGATGACCTCTCCAGTGCATTGGATGACACCATTGTGGCAGGACTGCTGAAAATGTTGGATAAACACAACTGGCTTTGTCAGAAATTCAGAATATGGAGGGACAAGTACGAGAAAAATGAACTAAGTAAAGTCCAGCTACGTCTTATTGGTATCATGGTAGAGATGCAAAGCAAATATAATTTACCATCAAAATCGGAAATTACTGGACTTTTAGTTGATGATCCAGAATCGGATGGAAAAAGGTATATAGTTGTTGATGAGAAGAGTGATGGGTTAAAATGTATATCTGAGTTGCATCCAAGTTGTATGGCATTTCAACAGAGAGCAAATGAGGGCGACTATTCCAGCAGTATGTTGTCGATGCATATACTATAGTTGAGCAAAACAGATTGAAGTGGGTAAGAACCCACCAGGATAAAATACGATGCTACTTATACAAAGGTGTAAAGGAAGCAGTGGCAGCTGGAGACACCGGCCCAGGCACTGCGGGGCGAGTTGTCTTATGGTTCAGTTTCACCGACGGACCTAGGTATATGGTCCAGCATTACCAGGATGCGATAGCTATATGCAGGGACTTAGGTCCACCATACTTTTTTATTACATTCACATGTAATCCTAATTAGCCTGAAACCACGGAATCTCTGAAGTTTATACCTGGACAAAAACCAAATTATATACCAGATTTAATTAGTCGCGTCTTTCACATCAAACTGAAATAGTTGATGTCTTATCTAGTGGGTAGCATGCATTTCGGAGAAGTTCAGGGAGGTAAAATTTATACTAATTTATTCTACAATATTTTCAAAATAAGTTTCTGTAAAAGTTAAAAGACAGTTTGTAATGACATGCTTGATTGTCTTTTCGAATGCATCCTTATATACGGTTGAGTTCCAAAAATATGGTTTTCCTTATGCATACATATTGTTGTGGCTTATACCAGACGATAAGCTCATATTTGCAGCGCACATTGATTCTCTTATCTTAGTGGAGATCCCAAACCGGAGAAAGACAAAGCTGGATTTGATGTAGTCTGCCAATTTATGATACATGGTACATGCGGCAATGCCAATCCTAAATCTCCTTGCATGTGCTAAAATAAGTGTTCGAAGAAATTCCCTAAGAAGTATAGCAACAGAATGTGTGTGGACGAAATTGGATATCCAATTTATAGACAACGATAAACCAACTTGGGAATTCAGAAGGATGGGATCAACTTAGATAATAAATGGTTGTACCATATAACCTGGACTTGATAGTCAGATATGATGCGCATATTAACGTAGAGTGTTGCAACAACAGAGGTATGATAATTAAATATCTTTTCAAGTACATACACAAAGGCAGCGAGTAACTGCTATTCTTGAAACTAAAACATCTAAGGAAAAGACATCAACCAAGGATGATACTGTTAATGAGACAGATACACAAATTTTTGACGAGGTAAGTAGATATCTCGACTGTCGATATCTATCTGTTGCAGAGTCAATGTGGAGATTAATTTTGAGATTCATTATCGTCGCCCAAGCGTCGAAAGGTTACCATTACATTTCGAACGAGAACAATTAATTTATCATAAAGATACTGATGATTTGATAGATGTTCTCGATAATGCAGACCCATATTCATCCAAATTTTTCCAACGGATGAAAGCTAATACAGACTACGAAGAGGCAAAAAATCTGACGTATTCACAATTTCCTTTGAAATGGGTCTGGGATACAGGGAAAAGGGAATGGAAACCAAGGAAAATGAGATTTAAGATTGGTCGTATCTACTATGTGCATCCCACTGCAGGGAAAAATACTACCTTCTTATTTTATTGAACGTGCAGTAAGGTTGTCAAAACTACAATAACATTAAAACAGTCAACAAAATTGTTCATCGTACTTTCAAAGCCGCATGCTTGGCACTAGGATTGTTAGAAGACGATGGTGAATGGCACCAGGCCATTCAGGAAGCAGCGTTAATATGTAGTGGCCAAAAATTGCGTGAACTGTTTGTTATAATTTTGTTGAATTGCAAAGTGATCAAACCTAAGAAGTTATGGAAGATAATTGGCGTATTTTGGCAGACGAGATTTTATATAAACACCAGCAGCTTTATGGAGATTCGAATTTATTTTATACGGATGATGTTCTACTGAACTATGCTCTGCAGGAAATTAAGTTGATTTTATGGAAACACAATAAAACTTTAAAAGAGGATGAGTTTTCGGAAATGCCATACCCAGACATGACTGATATTGGTGTTCCTAGAAACCGTTTATTGGCTGGAAAAATGAACTATGGAATTAATAGTCTGCTTGCGGAGGCGGATATTTTGAATAAAGGATTAAACACAAAACAAGAAACAATGTTCAGGGAAATTTCAGAATCAGTGGAAAAGAATGATGGTCGTCTTTTTTTTGTGTATGGAAGTGGTGGAACAGGGAAAACGTATCTTTAGAGAACTCTTATTTATTCCCTTCGTGCATAAGGGAAAATAGTTTTGGCAGTTGCTTCCTCCAGGATAGCCTCCTTGCTATTACCAGGTGGGCGTACGGCTCACTCCAGATTCAAGATACCAATGAGGCTTAATGAACAGTCATGCTGCAATGTGTTTAAGAAGACATAACTTACCGAGTTATTATGTAGAGTGGACCTAATCATACGGGATGAGGCTCCAATGACCCAAAGGAATGCATTTGAAGCTGTGCAGAGAACACTTGTTGATTGAATGATGGAAAAAAATGACGGTAAGTTGTTGTTTGGGAAAAAAAAACATTGGTGCTCGAAGGAGATTTCAGACAGATTTTGCCTGTGATTGACTTTTCATTCATTCAACCATAGTTGTTCCCCAAAAACCTCATTTCTACCTAATTATAACAATCAAAAAATCTTCAGAGGAATATATTAACTTTTCCTCCTCCATGGTAGACCGAAAACTCTAGATTATATTATAGCAAAAAAGGTAATAAAATATTTATTAGATTTTTTTTACCATGGGTAGATAAAATTTACAAAATCTATAAAAACCATATTTAATAAATGTTTCTTAAAAAAAAAAATCTTAAAAATACTAAAATATATTCACCAAATCTATTAACACTTATTCAATTAAAAACTACTAGAAACTATTTATTTTTATCACGGTAATATCCTATCCTAGAAGATATACACCAAATATATCAACACTTTATTTAATAAAAAGTATGTAATAAAAAATTCCTAAAAAATATACACATAATCTATCAACACCGTGTTTAATAAAAACTAACTTTTTTTTGTTTTACCATAGTTATCCAAAGATGAGGTAAAAAAAAACTAATATTTCCTCAAATCTATATAAAAGGGGCTTAAATATATGTTAAAAGCAGGAAATTCAAGCCTCCAATAATCCATAAACAGTTTCTCTGGGTTCTTTGCGCAAGATGTCAAACATTAAGCATCTAGGAAAGAAAACTATACTTCAGGCATCAAAATTGCTGGAGAAAAAAGACTTGCAGGAGAAGAAAACTGTGAGTTTTTGAGATAGTACAAACATGTATAGATAATATGTTGCAACAAATTGATTTTTTTTTTGTTGAACGGAAATACACATTCAATTGTACAACAACAATTACCGGATTAAAACATCCCGCGGAATGGTACTACTGTGCTTGCCAAAACTGTGATGGCAGACACGCAGTAACAAACAACAAGGCTTGGTGTTATTCATGCAATGAGGAAGTCAAGTTCCCGGAGACAAGGTAAATACAAAATCCTGAAAACAAACAAAAATTTACATGAGTACTAAGGAAAAAATAAAATAAACCTAACAATAAATAAATAAATTGCAGGTTGTTATTAAAGCTAAGGGTAGAGGATGCTATCGAAAAAGCTAAATTTATTGTCCATTGAGAAACTGCTGAAGAACTAATCGGGATGAAACTCAATAAGGTCAGAGAATTCGTAGACGACGGAGAGATTGCAAAACAATGCGAGTTTAAGATACCAAATCAATAAGAAAATAAAAGGATAACAATGTGTATTCCTTTCGGAAGCTGCAAAGCTAACATGGGGAGACAGATGTTTTGAAGCAAAAAAAATTATCAAAGTATATTCTTCAAAAGCCTATGTTGAGGTAGTTTCTTTGTAAACATCAGAATTCTTAAAATACTGTTTCCACATCTGTAATTATAATTTTAATATCCTAAAAAATGCAGGGAAGTCGTGGGAACAGGGCAAAAAGAAATCACGTGGTATCTGACATTCTGAAGAAATTTCTTTAAAACCACCAGCAAAAAAAAGCACCCACGGAAAGCTAATATTGTTATCTGATAGAGATTGCGAGGAAAGTTCTACACAAAGAAAAACGGAAAAGCATCATCATGAAGTAGTAATCATATCTGAAAGTGATAACTAGGGATGTTCAATTTCACATCAGATCCACCAGGCAGTAGGATAAATTATTTAGTCAATTATTATTAGTTGGTTCATTAGGGTCCTTTTTTTACTAATTATTCGGTATCAGTTCATGCATTATCAAAATTATTTGGTAGTATTTGTTTATTAGTCTTGGAAATTCAGTATGCACTATAATATTATTAGAAAAATCTTATTCTTAGAATTAAAATTCTTTTATTAGTTTGCTTATGTCCAAGTATGCTTACCAACCAAAAAGAACTGCAAGCTGCAACATAACTCCATAGGTAGATCAATACTTCAGCTTCTGCATTGAGGGATATTGGCACTGCAATACATCCATAAAAAACATATCAGGCAAGAGACCTAGAACTGCTAATTGCACTAAATGAATTCACAATAAACAACTATATACAAACAATAAATAAAATTGTTCAATCTTCCCTGATTAGATAATAGAAGGCCCAATTACAAGCCCTAATTACAGGCATTGGTTACTATCCAAATATAGAAACCCTAATTACAATACATATAGTCATATAAAGCCAAGACTGAACAAATTAAACAAGTAACCTATGTTTCAATGGAAAACGGTACTGGGAGAGGTATGTAGCCTTTGCAAATTATATTTTCAATCATACTCTTAATTTTAATGATTCTATATACCTTTTTTTTTAAATTAAATTCATATTGATAAAAGAGAAAAAAAATCTACCACTGGAGGCTATTTCAGATGCGATATGGAAAACCTGAATGCATAATAATATCTCTTTTACAAGGACATGAACATACATCGTAAGTGTGGATTCAAATATCAACGAACCTAAATCAAAGTACAATAGAACAAAATATTATTAGCGTCAGCATATCCTAAATCATTTGAACTATCCAGGATTCTCACGCCATGTGATCCATCTTTGAGTTGGTATGCCAATCGTATTGCTAGAAGATGTACACAGTCAAGAACTTAGTAAAGGTACCAAGATGTTCATTACTAGGTTGGACATCAAAGAAATCCAGGCTTAAGTGTTGACAGGGAAAGGGGATGGGGAAATGGTTCTTTTAACAAGAGTACACGCTACTAAATCCAACGACTCATCTCAGATTGTTCTAGACCGATGGAAATTTCCAATCAAAACTTGATACTCATGTCTAATGGTAGTTTATGATAATATGCCATTGATATACCATATAATTCAGGGTATACATAACTGCCTCCAAAATTAGGTAACAATTGTTGAAGTTTTTTTTAAACAATTAGATTTTTAGAATAATTTTTTTCATCAATTTCAGTGTTATTGACCACCTATGTTTTGATTGATTAATTCACAACATTATTTACATTTCTTTTGTGTATCACGGGATTGAGTGGATATTAGCTTGTACTTCTTTAGCAAAGGAGTTAAAAGATAAAATATAAATTTACCTTACAGAGATAAATACAAATGTAAGTAGAAAAATATAACAGTAGATTTTTCTAAAAAATACGCTATCATCTAAATATGGATTATAAATTTAGAAATCTATAAAAGATTTGAAAATATAGCAATATATTCTCTTGCAACATGAAAGTTCCTGTAAATAAGGGTCTGTATTCCTAAACATGCTCATTGTACATCAAAAAATATATATTACATTAGATAATTACAAATTTAGCAAAAAAATATAGCTATATATTCTCTAACAAACTGTACTTTTACATAAAACGAATCTACCTAAGGTGGTTATATTAAGATTTCTGATGAGTATAGATTTTCTTAGAGGAAATAGATTTCTGATAAGAATAAAAACCCTAATTACAAACCATTATATAAATAAAGCTAGACATGATATAGCATATATAAAAAAAATGACTTTTGTATACAGGTAGCTTCTCTATTAAATTCTACTTTGTATGTTTTTTCTTCTATTCATGTATTTTATAACTTGGTAGATTTACTTATTAAATTTTGATACAGGAACAACCATAAGAAAGGCAAAAGCCAACTATGGCTAGAGAGAAACGCATGGGCTCAAAGGAAAAAAAAATAAGGGTATGATAAATTAGACTTAATATTATTTTTAAGTTGTACAAATACTAGCATAAAAAGATAGCCTAACAAAAAATAATACAGTGAATTCAAAGAAATACTGAGGAGGAGATCATAACTCACAAAGATAATGCTGAAAATATTGAAGAAGATGTCGATGCCTCTGTTGCAAGTAAAGTGGTTCATGCATCATCTGGGGAACTAGAACATCCAGTTGATGAACATAAAGATGCACCAGTGATTGATGAACCTACAAACACAGAAGATCAAGAAAAACATGATTCTATAAATATGCCTATCACCCCACAAAAAACACAGACAGTAGAAAAAGTAACTTTACACTTTTTGCACCTATCTATTTAGTATTACTGCTTTCTATATATGTAGGGGGTGTTGGCTCAGATGATGAGACCAACTCAAAAAAATAGGAGAAAAATACAACAATTGTGAAAAAACATCCAGCAACCAAAAAAAAAGTAATTTAAATCTCATCTGAACTTAAAATGCATTATTTGAAAAATAAGTTAAGATCAAAATGTTTAAACGTTTGAATTCATTGTATAGGAAATTTGAAAGCTCAGGTTTCCCACCAACTTCCATATTTAAGTGACATGAGAATTAGGGAAATAAGAATGTCCGGAAAGCTGCGAATAATGCGTACATGAGAAAACAGAAATGCAGACACATGACAGTTCTACGACTTCCACATGATTCTAATGGACAGATTTGTAAGTATAAAAAAAATGGTTACTAGAAGTTTTATTTCTATGAATGATAGTATTTTGATTTATAGTTCAAAATATAAATTGTAGGCCATACCTGTCATCAAGAAAGTTGAAAACTGTAAGAGCATTAACCTTTATTCGTATGATTTATAAAATATTTAATGACAGAGAGAGCAGATCCACTCTACAATCATATCAGAACAGTTTGATACGCACAGGGAAAAACTCAAAGAACAGAACGTAATATCTATGAAAAAAAATTCCATTGCGGAGTTCACTGGGACTTTTAGACCACTTCCTTCAGACTTGAGGTTAACTTTCAACAGATTCACTAATGTAAAACTAGAAACTGAAGAGAATGAACACATCCCAACGTACATATTCATACTCACTGAGCTAGAAAAACTCTCGGAAAGAAGTGGGGACATAACATACACCACAGGTAACAATTTATTTCCAGGAAAACAGTATATGTCACAGCGAACAAGATCAAAATTGATTTTTCATATGTAATGGGAAAACTGATACAAGCAAAGGGACCCGAATTAGTTCATAAACGAACAGACGTAGATGCCATAAAAACACAAATTATAATAGAGAGTGAAAAGGGAACACGCATGAAAGTTACGCTATGGGAAGATATAACAACCCCTATCCATGACAAAAACAAAATCAAGGAAGGACAACCTCTGGTACTCATAGTAACTGGACTAACAGTGGGAAAATTTAGAGGTAATAATGCCTAAAAATGTTTTAAATATGTATATAAAGTGTTTGTGATACTAACATGAATAAATCTGTAGAGGAATACATTTTGAAATCCTCAAAGGCAACAAGAGTATACGTGGATGTAGACATACCCGAGGTTCAGGAACTAAAGTCAAAGTAAGTATATGTATATATAAATGGTTAGTATTCACTCAACAAGACAACAGAATTGCAGGTTCAAATGAAGTGGTGATTATTCATGCCGAAGAAGAACATAACAAATCTGAGGCTTCCATAGAAGAATTGTTTTTCAACAACAGGATAACCATAGAAAAAGCACGTCAATTACTACTTAATTCAGACAACAAGGTAACACATATACTCACAGAAACATAGCCATAAAATATAATCATTGCTATCAGTGTCAAGTAAGTTTTAAGCTAATTTATGATATGCATATGGTTTATATTTTAGATATTTCCATAATAAGTACATAGACTAATATTGTATACATTGTAGGAATCTAATTCTATCATGTACTAATCTTATATTATAACAAAATAGATAACAGGGTTTAAAATTCACTTTCAAAGCAACGGTGGTTGGTATTGTAGATAAATCCACTTGGTTTTATATGGCATGTCCAAATTGCAACAAAAGGAACCTCTGGCGTGATGGGAAACCATGGTGCCAAAGTTACGAAAAAAGAGTTAGGAACCCGACTGCACGCTACAAATTGGAGCTGAAAGTAACAGACAGTACCGATACAGTCGCAATAATTGCGTTGGGAGAAAATGCAAAACCACTTCTCAACAATGTGAGAATACCAAAATTAATGCAAATCAACAACTTTAATATAGAGGTATGGATGGGAAAGCCATAAATTATTTATTCACAAGCTATCGTATAAATATCTTACATCTCAATCCATTGTCAGGAAAATAGGGCACAAAATGAACAAGAAATTTGGGATACATTGGCAATGTCATCCATCTTCGAAGTGCAACTAAATGAAAGATCATTTGGCTATGAGAGTTTCTCTGTTCAAAATATATATCCCATAAATTATCCATTGGAAGCTAAATACGAACTGAGTACAATAAAATAGGTAACAACCATTTATCTAATCAGCTGCAAATTATTTATTTTTTTTGAAAAAAGCTATGAATATTGACAATATTAATTTGAATTTCAATGCAGGGGAGCACAATCAACCAACAGGTACAAGAACACAATTCAGATGGAGATGAAAACTTTGATGTTATTATTGCATTGGCAGAATTAGCAAAAAAAGGAGATGCAGAACATCCTGAACTGCAATGCACAATCAACCAAGAGGTACAGAAAAAAAATCCACATAGACATGAAGATTTGGCAGAAGTAGCAGAAAAAAAAAATGAAAAAAATCTTGTATTAGAGCAGACTAATGAACCAGGAAATGCAGAGTAGTTGTGAGAAAACACCATATTAGTTATTAGGGTCTTTTTGGAGTAGTATTTCATTTTCACTATTAGTCATTTAGTATTTGAAATTTCTTATTTGACATTTGATCTTTCTTTGGTATTACATTAGTATTCAAATTCTAGACCTTGTTTCAAGATGAGTAATTTCTTTTCTAGGTTATTGTTCTGCAACCTAATTGGTTCATAAATTACTACCACAGGTTCATAATTCATAATCAATTTGATTGAGTACTAACCCGTGAACTGGATCTTCCATGACTTTATCTCTTGCGCTTCATTAGCTAACATCTACAATAGATTCATGACATTTCTGCAATAAAGATTCAAAAACCCTTTATAGATTAGCTCAAATGAAACATAGGATTTAGTACATTGATTGATATAATTGATGATGCAAAAAAAGAAAAAGAAGCCAATAATGACTTTACCTTTGCAGATGAAAAACTTACAATGAAACCCTTAAGAATTAATCACATTTACCCAATAGAGTAAATGACGATGTTAAAATGGTGATGATAAAAAGTTGGGAGTAGCTGTCAGAAAATCCAAGATTCATTATTAGGGTCTTTTTAGAATAGTATTGCATTTTCACTATTCATCATTTAGTATTTGACTTTTCCTATTTGATCTTGCTTTGATATTGCTTTGGTGCTGAAATTCTAGACCTTATTTCAAGATGAGTAATTCCCGTTTTCAAGTTATAGTAACTGCAACCAAAACTCACGACTTTTCGATTAATATGTGATATGCATCTGTTTTACATTTTACGCTTTTTCAAGTTACAGAAGTTGCGTGACTGAATTGTGCAGATGGATTTGATATTTTTCAGTAAAGATCTAGCCTTTAGTACGTTACCTACGACAGAATGGGCCATAGGTGGATAAACATGGTTACAACTAAAGTAAAATAACATATAGAAAAACAAATAGAAAAATTGTATTCAGATTTCAATCAAGCAAAACCAAACCACATACACCCACAATTAGGAGTTTACATTAATCTATCTAAACATAATGATGCTTTTAAAACCCATGATACAAGAATTCAAGTTTTAAAAAAAATACAACAAAGGAAAGCGTGGGTTTTACTGCCACGTAATAGGAGTTTACACTAATCTACGTTGCAATTGAGAGAAAATATCATCATGCTGCTTCGACTACTACAAGGGAAGATACACCAAATGGAATACAATCAATTTATTTAGAAGTGGAATGGAAACAACAAAAGAGAACCTCATTGCTAAAAAAATGTTGTCTCGGATGAGTAAGTTAACTTCTCTTATATAGGATAACACATGCTATAAATATGTGTAGGTGTAGGTGGAATACAGGAGAAGTGCATCGCCTCTCTTCAAGCCTTAACATGTGTACTTTTAGCAGCGGAATACAGGAGAGGTGCATTGCATCTCTTCAAGCCTTAACATGTGGACATTTAGCAGTGGAACAGGAACACATGCTCTCCTTTAGTTCTCCTTTACTCTAAAACATCAAATTTTGTTATATTCAAAATCTATTTTGTTTTTCTGTTTTTCTGTTATATAAATAACCATAGTCAAATTAACAAAAGAATAAGCAAATAAAATGCCTACCTAATTCTCCATACTACCAGAGATTCCTCAAAGATCGTAAATTGAATCAGAAAATGGAGTTGGAATCCTCATTCGACAATATCATTAATCGGAGATTGAATAAAAAATAAACTTAGGTTTACATTTATTTTATAAGATGGAAATGGTATAAGAACATCAAATTTGGTTTTATAAGGTTCAAAAAGAGATTGAATCAGAGATTGACACATGCATGGGGTTAGGGTTTGATTAAGAAAATGAAATTAGGGTTTGAATCAAAAAATGAAATGAAATGAAATTAACCTGGACTGCCATCAAATTTTAGTATGTTCCACCAAGTGGCAATGTTCAAGCCAAAATCTTTGTGGAAGACCCAATGCGAAGAAAGCTTGAAATAAGACTTCGCCCTTATGATTGGATGAGTATCAAATAAAATGGGGTTATGATCAGATTCTAAGCGAACAAGAGCCCTCTGCGTAGCTGACTACAATATTCATCCAACTCGGAACAAATAAGAATCCTATCGAGTCTACAAAGTAACGGATCTTCTCGACCAAGTAAATTATCCTCCCACCAGTGGTAGATCAACCAAATTCCAATGCCGAATAAAATGGTTTAGAAATCTTCTGTTACGTACCTTGCTACCTGGTTTATTTCTTTCCTCTTCACTTCTCACCGTATTAAAATCTCCCACAATTAACCAAGATTCTTATACTATTTAACTCATCCCAAAACCCCTCTCTGGCCTCATAAGTAGCAGGGGAATAAATGTTCGATAACATCCAGATAAAACTATCAGCCCTATTTCTTAAGTGAACAGAAACAGAATGAACGCCTAGATGCACATCCAATTTCTCAAACAAAAAGGAGTCCCAGATTAACAAAAGCCCTTCTCTTGTACCTTGGGATGGTAAATAATCCCAATCGAAATCATCAGAGTACCACACTTGTTTTATTAGCCAATTTGAGATCCTCATCATCTTAGTCTCCTGAACTAAACATATAGAACACCGAATATTTTCCATCTTATTTTTCAATGCCATAATTTTATCGTAAGAACCCATGACTCGAATATTCCAGCACAAAAGTTTATAATCTATCATTAGAATTATAATCGTCCCCATCTTTAGTTGTAACTGCCTCCCCATCATCTCCATCTAATCTTTTTAATCCCTCCGGAATAACTTTATCTGACAGCAAACTTTCATTTCTAAAAAGTCTGCTTCTTGAGTCACAGCGTCCTGTCTTCTTTTCTTCTTAGCTAGCTCCACCCTCTTCTTATGTTTGAAAAATCGATTCATTAGAACAAATTTCATTTCCGCCTTCTGACCACAAAAAACTCCACCAAAACAACAGCACAACTCAAAAAATAACTCCATAATGTCCATAATAACTTCCCTGTCACCTCGACTCACTGCATTCGCCCAAGTTTATAATCACACGATCCTAAGCACAGAAAAAAATGTTGAAAAACAATATATAAAATATAAATTTTAAAGTTTTAAGAAAATAAATAAATTCTTGTTTTTTATTTTAATGGAAAAATTATTAGTCTCACATCGGAGAATTTCCAATCTTAAGTTGTTTTAAAATAATATATAAACTTATTAGTTCCACATCGGGGAGATCCCGCTTCTTAAATTGTACTAGGTTATTACATAAACAAGTTTTTCTCTTACTATAGAGATAATCCTAGGAAACAAGGTTTCTCCATATTTTTGGAGAGACCAAAATGATATTTTTTTATTATTATCTTTCTCAAGTTTTCGAGATTTTTCTTAAGAGTTTTTTCGGAATTGCCAAGCTCAAGTTGAGCATCTACTGCATATGCTAGTAGTAGGGTGTTTTATCCTGGAGGCATCCACCCTGTGGAGGCTATAACATCACTTTTGGGTGTAGTCGGGCGCTAATGTCTTAAGGACAGCCTATTGAACACGTAACTCACTCTATTTTCCAAAGTTTTGCCATGTTGTTGTTGTGGAGATCTGGGGAGCTTATCCGTTTTGTCAAATCGATCACTTCCAATACAAAAGAGCTAAGTATCAATAACTTTTGTTTATTTTGATTTTCTTCATTTTGATTATTGCCCCCAACAATCTTAAGACATTAGATTTAGTAATAATCGTCAATGAATGATCGATTTACGAATCGTTGACGTTGATATTATATTGGAAAATAGAGGATGTTAATAAAAATAAAATTGAGTTTTTTGGTCAGCTGTAGAATTTCGAGTATACCTCTTAAATTAGAAGGAATTTCGATAACTCCTTTTAACGAATATAGTAGACATCCTAATAGTTAATCAAACCAAATTTCAGAATTTTTGGAGTTGTAAAAGAATTTTTTAGGTAATTTACAAAACTGAGAAACGTTCCTGAAAAATTCTTACGGGCATAAAAATATTGTTGACTAAATTACTTTTTCTGGGGTAACCATGAGTTTTTTGAAATGGTGATTCAAACGATGTTTGTAGATCTAGATGTTATATATTCAAAACTCATTTTTAATTTTCCGATTCGGAGTTGTGGTTTGTGAGATATGATGTTTGTAAAAACGTTGCGCATGTTTGTCCATAATATCAATAATTGTATCTAAGTTCTAGATTAGTATGAGATCTTACAACCATTTATAGTGGTACTTTGAGACCTTGGATATAACATGAAAAACCGGTACTAGTGAGTGCTTTTATCCATAATAGACTTGAGATTTCAATTTAGTTGAAATATTTCTCATAAACAAATTAGCGCAAGTAACAAATTGATGTTTGTGACTTAAGTGATAATCTCTTATATGTGTTAGATTAGTATCACATTGCTAATGAATAATGTGATGTTAAATCAGTTATGGATGAGTTATCCATTGTGTTATAAATCACTTTGATTATATGTGCTTTGTGTAGTATGAATTAGCGTGAATCACATGATTGGTTAATAATTGTGTATTAGCAATTTCTGTGGTGATTTCTAAATCATTTTGAATATGTTACCTTTCGTTGAATATACTAGTATACCATAGTCATATGGATAGTGAGGTATAAAGTATCTTTTAGTAACTAGTACAACAACAAGGTTAAGCGATTAAATGTGCTTGAATTGATACGTATGTACCCAAAAATCGTTTAAGGTTTTTACTACAAAGTTTTGTTACTTACTTATGATAGTGGTAGTCTAATGTGGAGAGAGACTTAAGTAACTTGATAACTCTGTGTTTGTAATAAATATTTTGATAAGATGAGCACTTATAATATCTTGATAATTTGATATTACCTATGACGAATGAAAGTATCAACCAATTTTTGAAATCCTAGTTGGTCAGAAGTTTATCATCTTAATTTGAATGATAAATTAAGTGTTAATATGTGATAACCTATATTTTTTAGTTATGTGTTTATCTCCTCGGGATAGAGAATTGTATATTCAAATTTGAATAGAACAATTGACATTTTTACTGTTAAGTAATTTTACTTTTCGGTAGAAATGATAAAAAAGAATTGGTTGGTAAATGCCAGAAGTGCTGGA
Source organism: Papaver californicum (assembly GCA_023531435.1). Taxonomy (NCBI): domain Eukaryota; kingdom Viridiplantae; phylum Streptophyta; class Magnoliopsida; order Ranunculales; family Papaveraceae; genus Papaver; species Papaver californicum. The sequence continues at coordinate 2,764,105 of JAJJMC010015431.1, read as the reverse complement.
ACGTGTGCTCCAGAAAAGGCATGTTTGTCTTCTACCAAGAATGGAAAAGATCAAAAGAATTTTCATGAACAATTCAACTATCAAAATAGTTGAAGAAATAAGTAAATGATGTGCAAGGCATGTCAGGTATGGACATTAATTAGATTATGATATCATTCTCAATATGTGCATTGCGAATTAAAACTAGTGACAAATGCTATTTACCTAAGTTATTATGAAATATTATACTTGGAAATATGGTCTTGTGATGCTTTGAGTGTTATCTTAATAGAACAAGACAACAGTAGATAAAAGGGAAATCGTCAATGAATTGAGAATGAATACATGAACATGTTAAATCATAATGTTGGTATAGAGTACCGTTATATGGTGTGTCCTAGTTAGATGCAACCTAAATGACAATAATTGTAGTTTCTTATGTTGAGAAATCCTGATAATTGTGGGGTGGGGTGGGGGTGGGGGTGGCTTACGTCTCAACTGTGGGGGTATAAGATGGAAACAAGTGTTTGTTTGATTTCTCAAGCAGATTCATAGAAGACCCTAGACTTATATGTGTCTTACCCTTTAGACCTCAATTGTGGGGGTCTAAGGTGAGAATAAATAGTCTACTTCTTTAGAAAATCATTGCATATGATCACAAGAGCTATAATATGATAATTTAAAAGTTCTGAAGCTAACAACATTTGAATAAAATAAATTTTATTGTTGAGGATGTTGAGTTCTCGACAGTAGTTTCTGAGATCGGGTTCTCACACGAGATTGAATAAGTCAGACAGAGACTTGACTTTATGAAATTGTTTAATGTGTGTTGTAAATGTACAGTGAATTAGGTGTACAAATATACTTGTGATCCCAGAAGAATTAGAGGGATGATCTAATCAGAAATTTGCAGCACCTGAGGTACATTTTAAATTGTGTATATGCATGATACATATTACACTGACCTTAAGAAATGTTGTGATTTGAGGATATGGAGAATCTTAGCCTATGTATGTACTCTCTTAACATGTATAATCATTTGGAAATCCTCCAACAGACATGAGGAACTCGATTGAGATGAAATCAAAGTTCGTTTGCTTAAATTAAAGCATAAGAGGAAGTTGAATTGTTGAAACCCTTTAGTTGGATATTCCTCTATGACCGAAGCCTGTGGCCACCACTGTTGAAGCTCAATTGACTATGTGAGTCTAAAGTAAATGAAAAATGAAAAAGTCTAGACAAAATCATAAAAGGCTAATTCGGTAAGACATCTACTCTCTAATGAAGTGATCTTTGTAAACTTAATGAAGTCAAGAAAAAAATCAGTGGATCCTTTGACGAAAGGATAATCTAGAGACATATTTTGTTATTGCATCGAGGGGGATGAGACTTAATCTCAAGAAATAAAATTGCCATAAAGGACACTCATGTTGGAGATCCCAAGATCAAGGTTCAATGTGACAACTAATTTGTGGTAATTAAAGGTATGCACTATTAAGAGAATTACATTCTATGTCCCTCCCTATTGTGCATTGTTGTGATAGTGTGACTGCATGTGAAGGATGACTTTTAAGAAGTCCTAATGAGTTCTATAGTTTCAATTTAAGATTGAAGTGGGGTGTAGCAGTAACACTTTTGATAGAACTTACCTATCTGAATGAGGAAGTGGGTCGCTTCCTACGAGAATATGAACTGATTCTCTAGAGCATTCTGTGAAACAAAATATTTGCTCAGGGCCAAAATGAGCACAATGACACGAGCTTGGCAGCATCTTGGAGATATCATGCACGGTTGTTATCATGAATTACACCAAACGTTAACAGTTCAAGACATCACGGTGTCTCTAGCAAGTAGTTCTGGTAATCTCTCACTAAACAAAGGTTCAAGACCTCATGGACACCTCTGCCTAAAATGGTATTTCCTGTGTTTTATGTGATTTTATTTTTTATCGAGAATTAATTCATTTTGATAAAATGAGTTTTATGGTTTTTTTTTATGATCTTGGTATTGCTGATACTTAGGACCTAATGGTTACTAAGGGATCACTGGCTAATTTTCACTTTGGTGAACAAAACCTTTAGTCCTACAATATATGGGAAACTAAAGATGAAAGCTCTCTATACAATTATGATTTATACAATCAATAGTATGACCCTGGGGTCAACACACTTTTGTGTGAAGGAGAGGACGTTGGAATGGCTAGTATGACTTTAACACGGACGGTCGTGGGATTGAGGTGTTGATTTACCAAGATCTATCTTTCATGTTTTACTGAGGTTTTTTATTCATGTGGAGGATCGTTGAAAAATAAAATATAAAATATGAATTTTAAGGTTTAAAAAAAATAAAATAAATTCTTGTTTTCTTTTGTGGATGGGAAAATTATTAGTCCCACATCGGGGAGTTTCCAATCTTAACTTGTTTTAAGATAATATATAAACTTATTAGTCCCACATCAAGGAGATTCCTCTTCTTAAGTTGTACTAGGTTATTATATAAACAAGTTTTTCTCAACCTATACAGACAATCCTAGGAAAAAAGGTTTCTCCATATTTTTGGAGAGACCAAAAGAATAATAAATTTTTTTTATTATCTTTCAAGTTTTCGAGATTTTTCTTAAGGGTTTTTTCGGAGTTACCAAGCTCAAATTGAGCATCTACGTACATATGCTAGTATTAGGTGTGGTATGGTGTTTTATTCTGGAGGCATCCTTCCTGTGGAGGCTATATCATCACTTTTGGGTGTAATCGAGTACTAATATCTTAAGGACAACATATTGAACACTGACTCACTCTGTTTTCCAAAGTTTTATCATGTTGTTGTTGCGGAGATTTGGGGAGCTTATCCGTTTCGTCAAATCGATCACTTTCAATACAAAAAAACTAAATATCAATAAAAAAAATTATTTGGATTTTCTTTATTTTGATTATTGCGCCCAACAAAAAGATCCTTCTTCGCTGCCGAAGATCTATCAGTTGTATGCGCAGAATTTCTCTCCTCGGTATCCTTTACAATTTGAGTGCAAGCACTCAATACTGTCGGTTCCCCTTCTTTTGGTCCAAATGTGCGTTCTCCTCCTTTTGAACTCGCACCATATCCTTCATTTGATCCCACAATACCAGTTCCTTCCGAGTTACCTATCTCTCGCGCTTCTGAAACAAAAGAACTCCCCCTGGAGAATTGGGATGTTCGATCTTGGATTCCAGTTTTGAGTTACCGACACCCATATTTTCCTCTTTCGAGCTAATACGATGAAAATTCAGTTCACACCTCCTAGAATTTCCTGGTCTGGTATCAAAGTCTGGTATCAAATTCAGAACTTTTGTCTTGATTATAGCTCTAATCCCACTCCACAGTTAATGCAAACTGTTTACCCTCCAAATCAATTAATAGAACGACTGGAATTAAAGACAACTCATGGTTAACTGCAATACGAAAGAAATGTGACTGATGTCCTTTAAAACTGTCCACACCAATGTAAGCTAAACCACCCATCAGTTCACCCAATTTATGAAAATTTATATTGCTCCATAGATGAAAAGGCAAGCCCCTGATTTTAAGGCAAACCATGTTAGAAAAAGTTTTCGACATTGGAATGATTTTTGAATTTGTTAAAGAAGAAAGCTGTCCCATATCCGACCAACTGATAACTGACTCGCTCCACGGCCCATCGTTTACTAAGTCAGTAATCAGTGACTTCACTCTAGTTGGCGTGTAAATCAAAAGACATGTAGTAAAAAACCGTTGGGATCTTATTTACCTTCATCTGATGGCAACAAATTTATGTAGTGACGTGGTGTGGAATGTTGATTCTGTAACAATGAAAAGCACTAAACAGGAGAAAATTGTTAACGTTAGAATATTCATCTACCTTACGTTTCCTTTTGAATATCCATTTACAACCTATGGGTTTACACCCTAGAGGTAAATCTACAATCTCCCAAGTATCATTTTGTATAATGAAATCCTTTTCACTAATGGTAGCTTCTTTCCACCATGGAGCTTCAGAAGAAGTCATGTCTTCTCTATAAGTATGTGGATCAGTCTCAGCTAAGCATGTTATGAAGTCTGGCCCAAAATATTTTTCAGTTCTAAGTCTTTTACCTCTTCTAGGCTCAAATTCATCTACATTTTCCTCTAAAGGTAATGTCTGACTAGTGGAAGGGACATCTAGGGGGTCAACACAAATCATGCGAGATTCAAATTTCAATGGAAACACATTTTCAAAGAACACCGCATCCTTAGATTCCATAATAGTATTCACACCAATTTCAGATATTTCAGAACTCACAACCTATATGCAGTAGTATATTCAGGATACCCTATGAAGACACAGTCAACAGTTTTGGGTCCTATCTTGGTTCTCTTAGGTGGAGGAATGGACACCTTAGCCAAACACCCCCACACTTTAA
>JAJJMC010015431.1:2717097-2759614 GCA_023531435.1 Papaver californicum | reverse complement strand
CCCCCCCCACAAGTTTGCAGGTAGTCCTGAACTAATTAACATGGCATTCATCATCTCCTTAAGGGTTCGGTTTTTCCGTTCATCCACACCATTATATTGTGGTGAATAAGGAGGGGTTACTTCATGTATAATACCGTGTTCTATGCAAAAATCTCCTATAGGAATTACATACTGACCACCACGGTCATACCTAATAGTTTTAATGGTAGCACTCATTTGGTTTTCAACTTCTAGTTTATATATCTTAAAGGCTTCTAAAACATCATCCTTACCTTTTAAGTAAATATATGTGACAATACCTCGTACAATCATCTATAAAAGTGACAAACCATTTCTTACCACCTCTACTTTGAACTGATTTCATGTCAACTAGGTCTGAATAAATTAATTCTAAGGATTTAGAATTTCTCTGAATATTTTTCCTATAAGATTTTTTTAGCATATTTTGATTTTACGCATATTTCACATTTGTGTTCATTTTCCAAACTAAATTTGGGTATGCAGCCTATGCTAGCCAGTTTATTCATTGATTTATAGTTTACATGACCAAGTCTACCATGCAAAACATTCAATGACACACAAACATAAGAAGAATCAATTTTATTCATTTCAACAGAGGTTACATTCAGTTTGTAAAGACCCTCAGTTTTATAACTTTTTCCTACATATTCCTTACGCTTAGTGACAATAACTTTCCCAGATTCAAAAACAAGTTTAAAACCCTTATCCTCTAAAAAACCACAAGATACCAAGATTTTTGCAGATGTCCGGAATATGAAGAACTTCATTTAATGCGAGAGTTTTGCGAAAAGTGAGCTTTAGCCCAACCTTGCCTTTTCTCACAACCTGTGCTACGGACGAGTTTCTCATGTAGAGTTTTTCTCCTTCCCTTACCTTTTGATAGGAGGTGAACATATCTCTGTTTCCATAGACATGCTTGGTAGCACTAGAGTCTACCCTTCAGTCTCTCACATTGGTTACCAAATTGACTTCAGACACCGTGCCAGAAAAATCGTTCTTGTTGTTTTCAACAAAATTAGCATTGTTTTTCTTATTATTATTAAAGTCCTTACGCTTTCTACAATGCATTTCCATATGGCCAGGAATTTCGCAAACATAACACGCACCTTTAATTTTACCAATGCCATATTTGGGTTTCGGAAAAGTACCTTTCTTGTGCGGACCAGGCTTGCGGTTACTGCGGTCGCTCTTTTCAGTATTGGAAGACTTGTGTTCAAGTACATGAGCTATGTTGGACATGTCCCTTGCGGAAGATACGTTCTTGTCTTTGGTACACAACAATTCTTCCACTTAAATCTTCTTACCCAGTTAAAGCATACTGACTTCACCAGTCTCATGTCTCAATCTTTGTTTGTATTCAGACCAAGAAGATGGTAATTTCTCAATCACCGCAGACACTTGAAACGTTTCATCTATCACCATACCTTCAGCAATAATTTCATTGATAATGCGCTGAAGTTCAAGGAATTGGTCAACCACAGATTTGTCATTTTTCATTTTGTATTCCAGGAACCTGGCTACTAAAAACTTCTTACTACCAGCAGTTTCCGCTTCATATTAAGGCAGCCCATAAGTCAAACGAAGAAAAGTTTTCTTTTGCATTATAGAAATCATACAGAGCATCTTCTAAACAGTTCAGAATATGATTTTTGGTCATATAGTTCTGTCTACCCAAACTTTCTAACTCTCTTTCATTTCCCGCATCATTCAAGGTCTCATCAAAAGGTTTCAGAACTAATTCATCCAACATGTGAAAACTCAGAAAGAACAACATCTTGGATTGCCATCTTTTTGAAATCTTTGCCATTGAATTTTTTGTGGTCTGTCAACATCACTTTTAGCCATTGTTACAGAAGAAATAGATATTGTATTAAGATTGTTGGTTCTGCAACAATGAAAAGCGCTAAACAGGAGAAAATTGTTAATGTTAGAGAAATATCTGAAGTTGATGCACACACAAGGACAGAGCCACCTGCTCAGCAATTTGTCCTTAACACAAATTCCCTATCAATTGTTGTTGTGTCCAGGATAAAACTGCCCGTTATGACTAGTATAAGCACAATACTAATCACACTCAAACGAACTCAACAACAACTGATAGGGAAGGGAAATAAACAAGCAAAATGCGCAAAACAAAGCAAGAAGAGGGGAAAAGAGCTAGGGATAGTAGCCTGCTCTGGAGTACTTTGAAATGAAGAATTCTGTTTTCTTTTGTAGGTAAAGATCTAGTAAAATCAGTGAAGTAATAAATGAAAATAAATTTTATATTTAATAAAAAATTTATGTGCGAAATTTAATTTTGAAACGGTAATAAAACGGTCAAAATTTATTTTTTATTATGACAAGATTTATACTCGCTGGGTCAGACGCCCCCACATTTAAAACAGAATTTAATGAAATATATTTTGTTCAAAAAAGGTAAGTCTTGGTTGGCCCGCAGCCTCAGCTACGCCCGTACCCGCAAGCATACTCATTCCCGCAGCAGTAGCCACAGTCACACCCGCAAGCACGCAAGCTGCAACCGCAAGCGTGCGTGCTTCGGTACGAAGCCGCACATGTGTGAAAAGTATGTTTGCTCTAACTAGCCCATTGCCTTAGTCCTCCCCCAACCACAAAAGCTTCTAAACCCTAAGAGCGTCCACAATGGGACGATTATAAGTCGGACTAAAGAGCAAAAGAAGTCTTTAGTCCGGAAATTGGTGGCGCAGTGGGATGAGTGTATTTAGTGGATAGTCCGGAATAACCACTGTAGCAGACTAGATTTGGGTTTTTTTCTGGACTAAACATGGTTTAGTCGGGCGGGATCGTAGTGTTTCGCCTAGCATCAAGCGGCATCATAGTGAATCGCCTGGCACCAAGCGTTATTATGGGACAACGCTCAAAAACACGGGCGGTAAGATAGGAATACGCCTGATCAAGCGTTATTCTGGGAGTACGCCTGATGAAACGAGGCTCTAGGATCACGCCCATTAACAGGCGTAACGCTAGAATACCGCTCATTTGGAGCGTAATCCTAGGATACCGCCTACAATTAAAGTTGCTAGGACTCCGTTCAGTTATAGGCGAGGCGCTAAGACGCCGCTCGGTTCTAGGCGCCCCCCTAGGAGTCCGCCTGAATAATTTGTAACCGTTTTGTTACCGTTGTCAACGGCTATAATTTGTATTCTGATACACCTATAAATAAATTAATTTATATCTATCATTCCCATTTCAAATCCACATCTTTTACATTTCATAGAAAATTTATAATCTATCGTTTTCATAATTATGGCTTACGAAAATTTTAGACTTAATGTAGAGAATTTTACCCTAGAGGAAGATTTATCCCTATGTCGAAACATAGTATTACATTATCCAGCAAGGGGTCATGAACATCGGATGAATGGTTCAATGAGCATGCAATGGTTAGAAGATATTCATGCTAACTTTTATAATGAAACCGGTAACCCCAAGGGCAGTACTAGAATTTTCTTCTTTAACCGCTAAGGTGAATGAAAGAAGAATTATGAATGAAACTGATGATGAAGTTGTTGCCAGATCTCTGGAGGAATGGAGAAGATGGAAACGTTCAGGTACCAACCTCATTTCGAGATCCTAAGGGTGATGGAAGAATACAATCCTTTTGTGTTGATTATTCTCCGAAGATGTGAAGAACATCGTCCCGGGCGTCATACGACCCGTTGAAGGTTTGATAATAGGTTTGCTTAAGTGTTTAAATCTATTGATTTATTATATTTCATCTCCTTTAATGTTACGCGATGTATGCCTTTTCGATTCAATGAAATGATGTTACAAAATAAAGTTACTTCCGGTTTCAACCAAACTCTGAGAGAATATTTGAAAATTTTCCAGAATACGAAGATAAAGTTACAAAATTACTACCAATTACAACCAAACTCTGACAAAAGTTAGAGAAAATCTCAAAATCAGTTGATAAAGTTAGCAGTTACTTCCGATTACACTTTGGAATTAATGAACTCGTAGCTCTCAACAAATGTGAACTCTTCTCATTTTTCCTGATAGTAGTGCATTTTTGCGAGATCTTCCTACAGAAGCATAGGAAAAAAAAACATAATTCATAAAGTTAACTATGTTGTTATTGGAAGACCAAACAACTTAGCTTATGTAAAAAATACTTACAAATTGTTAGATCGACAAGCCTAAATGGGTGGGGTTAAAGATCCGCTGTTATATAGCTATATAATCAGCTATCCCCATTCGGATAAGTTGGTATCTATCATGAATTTGTTTAGGAGATCTTTGCTTTGGATTTCCATATTCTCGAGCATATTGTTGTAGATCCTCCCCCAAAAGGTTTCAGGTTCAACCCTTCCAGCTATCACATCTTCACGTAGTTATAGCCAAATCTTCAGCTAAATCAAATGTTCCCATGTTTGTAGGTAGAGTTATGAAGTGAATTACAAAGAGGAGATGATTAAATGAAATTTGTAGAGTGTATGAAACTAGGTGTGTGTGGTATTTGGTAGAGAAAACATATGTATTTATAGGATAAAGAGAGAGACTTAACGGCTAGTATTTTCAAAAACTTACTACTTAGCATGAATTCTCTCTAAATACAGAATTGTTCATGAATTCTCTTTAAATAACTCAAACTCATTACTCCATTTTCAAATGAGACAACTCTTCGGCTAGCAAATGAGTTTGTAATTTATGATATAAAAAAAATAACATGAGCTAATAAGTAGAGATACTAAACTCACTTTCGCAGGCATCGCTGCTACACTTAGCATGTGCAGCAAGCCTTTAAACTCCTTGGTGCCCCTAGCGGCCGAGTTGTGTCTCGGGGGAGGGCGGTTTACAAGAGATTTACCCACAAAACTTATCCAGAGGATTTACAAATTTTAATCCTCACCAAAATATGACCATAAGTGTTCGATCAAGTCATTTCGAAAATGAATATGAGTATCTTTGTCGAATACTGCACGTCAGCGTTGGTCCATTCTCATTCTTGAAAGTTCAGCAGTGTTGTGTCTAGAAATATTTACCGGGGCACCGTGGTTGCGTTGATCATACTCATGCGGCCAATCACCGGGTAAACGCTCATCCTCCACTATCATATTATGTAGAATGATTACAGTTTTCATTATATATGCTAGTACGTCTGGATTCCACATTTGTGCTGGTTGCTTGATGATTGCAAATTGATTTTGCAGTACCCCGAAGCCTCGTTCTACATCTTTTCGCAACCCTCCTGCATAGAAGAAAATTTATGTTTCTTCTGAGAATCTGGATGTTTAATCGACATCACAATAATAGCTGTCTCCGGGTATATTCCATCACCAAGATAATACCCCATATCGTAATGATGTCCGTTGACAACAAAGTTCACAGCCGGTGCTTTCCCGTTGATTAGCTTTTTGAAAATATACGAACGGTTCATCACATTTATATCATTGTTAGAACCAGGCATACCAAAAAATGCATGCCAAAACCATAGATCATATGACACCACTGCCTCCAGGATAATACTTTCACTACCTTTGTACGCAGTGTAAGCACCTGATTCAAGCGATGGGCATTTATCCCATTTCCAGTGCATGCAATCAACACTACCAAGCATCCCTGGAAATCCCCTTTCCTTGTTCTCAGCAAGAAGCAGTTCAACATCACGCTTAGTTGGTGTGCGCAAATATTATTTCTCGTACAAATGGACTATCGTCTTACAAAACCTACGAGTTGCTTCCAAAACTGTGGTTTCTCCGATCCGTAAATACTCATCTATTGCATCTGACGCACATCCGTAAGCTAACATTCGTATTGCAGTAACTTTTTGCTGAGGGGTTAATCCAAGAACACCACAATCATCTTTTTTTGAACAAAATAATTATTTACGGCTACGACATCTCCCAATATACGGTTGAATAATTCTCACCGCATTCTAAATCTTCTACGAAATACATTAGGAGGAAACGTCGGGTTTCTGCAAAAGTAATCTCTCCATAGAAGTTTTGCACCGGCATCACGTTCTCTTGGTATTTGGATAGGGTATGTAGCCAGTTCATACTTGAAATGCAAGTGAACTTTCGTCTGATGAGTAATTACTATTGTTATCATCATCACCTGATGAAGAAGAAGAAGAAGAAGAAGAAGGAGGAGGAGGAGGAATAGAAGAACAAGAACCATAGTACTGATTGTTATTTTGATAGTATTTTATTTGCTTTTTGATGTTTGTATTTTTGGTTTGTATAATTGGAGAATCGAGTGTTCAATTTATAGGCAAATTAAGATAAGATTTTGAGTTTTGAATTGACAATAAACGGTTGGTATTTTAATGCAAAAACAAATTTGAGGCAAGTGGGGTGGACAGACGCATCAGAGATATGAAATGTCGGTTGACAAGACAATACCAAATGACCAAAACGACAAAGGAAAAAAATTCAGAGTTTTGAATTGACAATACAAAACAAATATAAAAGATAAAATAAACTATTATAAATATTAGGAGATGACAACAAAAAGCAGGTAAGAAAAAGCGGGTCCAGGGTAGCAAAAAGCAGGTAACAAAATAATAAAATAAACGATTATAAATGTAAGAAAAATAATTTGAAAAGACAATTCAAATCTGACAAAAGAAAAAGTTTTTTGTTCAACTAACAATTCAATGCTAATGAATTACTACTCTTCCGTATCTTGATTCTCGGACGCCGAGCGCGGGGGCATAAACAGAGGCAAAGATGATCTGGAATTATAGTTATTTGATTTCATTGTTGATGACGATCCCTGACCCATGGTGTTCTGCATTGGTGGTGGCATAGTGCATCTTTGGTCATGAAAAAGTCCATCCTCTCCTTAGTTTCATTTAACGTAAAGTTACGAAACTCGTGGGTAAAATCAGCATAATCTTGAACTAAATCATAAGCCGCGACCTGTTATGAAAAAAATAAAATCAAATTCTGAACCATCATTGTATACTAAAATCAAATTTACAGTGTTTTGTTGTATACTTACGTACGGTAGCTGTTGTTGAGGCGGAATGGGTACATGTTCACGAGGACGTTGGATGTTGTGTTTAACACGTTCACCAGCATAACCGTACATTTCAACCTCCCAATCGACTTTCGTGGCATATTTCTGCAGTTTAGTCACATGTCGCCAATACTCCATATACAAATCATAGTTAACGACACGTACTAATTCACTTGCAGGGACCAGGCAGTTTTCGCTCATCTCCTCAACCTCGTCGTCACTGAAGTTGGAAATACGACTCGGCGGGTTGCTAGGAACGCCCCATGTTTGATGGTGATGCCTCCAACACCGATCTCCGAGATACATGTTATTCTTTCTCCAAGAAAATTACAATAAACAAATACACCAATCATTTACCGAAATTCAAAGAAAATAAATAACATTCCAATGGAAATAAATTATAAATTCACAGTGCTTAGCCAAGAGAACATAGCCCCTTTCTCTGAGAGCTCTACAACTTTCCGTCCAATTTCAGAATCCAGTACCATGATCGCAGATTCCCACGGTTGCCAGGTCACATCGTCTACAGACAACTGATTCAGAAAAGCCCTTCAACGAACAATATCAATACTCTTCCTCCGACTTCCCGTCCACCGACAACATCTAGGACACATTTTTTCACTTTCAGGCGAAGGATTCTTTGGCCGACAAATGCCCAGATATTCGTACCCCCAAAACTAGAATGTCATGACAACCAATGGAATAAATAACTGAGCAACAAAAAAAACAATTTAAAAGAATTATAAATAACACTAAGAAATTTACCTCCAATATTTGGAAGGGTCCGGCCAATGACTTTTGTTCCCTGCCAGATGCAGCGAGACCGGAATACAATTTCGAAAATGCAGCAGTACCCCAGTCATAATCGTTAACTGCATTTAGATCCTTAAAAGCAGCTAACCATCCAACATCAATATAGGTTTTTGCATTTGAAAAGAAGAACTGACCCAAAACATACATATAGAAGGCTCTGGCCACTCTATCAGCAAGTCCACTATCATCGTTAGCCGCAACCAACGTTTGTGGATCAAAATATGCTCAAAAATTTAACCGTAATTGCATCTGAAACCCACTGGCTGGAAATACCTTCTCTTTTACAAACCGCACTATCTTTAAGTTCAGGAAAAATATGCGCCCGGACATATTCAAATTGGAACTTCCCTGAGTCATACGGAATACGACTACCAATACCAATACTAATGCCTGTCAACATTACCCAATCAAGGGGTGTGAACCCAAGCTCACCAAAAAAGAAGTGAAAGGTGTTTGTGGTATACCAAAAGCGCTCAACAATATAGTTAATAAGTGCATGCGATGAATCTACTACATCTATGGTAAGTAATCGGTCCCATCCTCCCTTTTCAATAATATATTTGACCCTAGGGCTATGTTTAACAATACATGCATAGGTCTGAAGGACTGATTTGAGGGAACCACGATGTGAAAACTTGAAATTGGCGTCGCATGAATACGTAATATTGGTGGAGGCGTGACCCTCAGTATCTTCCACAACTGTATAGTATTCCAACCCGGGAACATCTACCGTTTCTTCAATAATACGGTCTTCATCTGAATCCTCGACAATTTTAGTCTTCTTGGCCCTCTTCTTTCGGCCAACGAATCTGGACGTCAAACTGCTCGACATCTGGGAAAACAGTTCATACAACATTGAAAATCAAGAGTAATCCCTACAATGCAGAAAGATAAAAATCTACATTAATCAATAAATCAAGGAAAAACATAATAATTTCATAATTACAAAAGTAATTATCTAATTACATAATCATATGTACCAACATACAAAAATCAAACATTCTTGAACAAAATTCATCATTTACAAAATACTCCAATATCAAAGCCTCAATTGTACCAAAAATCATCAAAATTCCCCAATTATATAATTCCATAGGTTTTAAAACATAAAACATTCCAAATTCCCAAATTTTCAAGACAATCTAGTCAATTCATCAAAAAATTAACCACATCCCAAATCAAATTAAACAACAACTTAATCAATTTTATCTTCAATTCAACAATCATCAATTTTTTATACCCAATTTACAACATTCATAAACCCTAAAATTATCCCAATTCCATAGTTACAATTTCTAAAACATAAAATATCTCTATTTCATAATCACATGTTTAATCATTGAACATATATAACCAATTTAACTAACAAAACATAAAAATAAAACATACTCTTAATTTAATTTATAAAACAAATATAACTTTTTTAAAAAAAGAAATTACCTTGATTGCGCTTGGATGTTTGGAAAAAGCTTGAGCGGAGCCTCAAAATCGTAGGCGGTTCTTTGGGGGATCGTTTGTTAAGAATAGGGTTCAAGAGGGGGAGGCGGAAGAGGGTTTGCTTGGGTTTGCTTTTGAAAAAAAATAGGGTTCAGGAGAGTTGCGGCTGAAGAAGAAGGAAGAGAGGATGGGGCGGGCTCCTAGCGATCCACTTGGAATTCTAGGCGAGGCGCTAGGACACCGCCCGTCCCTATCATGTCACACGCTTCATTCGCACATGTCCAACTTAACCAGGCGTGATGCAGGGAAACCACCCTATCAGGCGATTTGCTAGTACTCCGCCCGTCTTTTGGGCGTGGTTCTAGAAGACCGTCTACAATCAGGCGGTATCTTCCGCTCCCGCCCCACATCAAGCGTTACGTTAGGATTCCGCCTGGCTCAAGCGTTGTGCTAGGATTCCGTCTGTCTCAACAAGCGCTATAGATAGCGCCCAACACTAGGCGTTCCATTAGAACACCGCCCAACTATTTACGGCTGTTTTTGGGCCGGACCAAAGACTAAAAATGTTAGTCTTTAATCTTTCATCTTTAGTCTCTCCAATATGGGACTAAAGATTCGTTCACAAAAATAAAAATAAGCTAATGTTCCTTGGTGACCCATTGGTTCTAAGATCAATTTCTATCCGGACCAATAAATCATTTTAAGTTCATTTTCTCCGACGGGAACTCCGGAAGTAGGGACCTGAGCAAAAACCAAAAAAGAAAAAACCTCGAGAGGCCGAGATTATTGGCTCTTCCCATCTCTCTGTCTTTCCCAACGAAAATGGTGAAGTTCATAAGTAAATTAACTTCAGTTTATCATGTCATTCTCCAATTCGTCTTCTTTCAAGTCGTGTTTTCTTCTCTTTTGATTGCCAAGGAAATTGAGAATAATACTGTCTCAGATTCTAAAATGGCAGTTGCTAAATTAGTTGAAAACAATAATAATGATGTTGATCTTGAAGGAGGAGGAGGTTTCCCTTCTCTAGATGGAATGTTACATTGGGCTATTGGTAACTCCTCTCTCTCTCTCTCTTTAATTTTCCTTTAATTTTTCAAATTTAATTTTTATTGTTTCTTGGTTATATTAGATTTGTGAATGATTCAATAAAATAGAAACCCTTGTTTTCTTGCATCATAGGACACTCTGATCCTGCAAAATTGAAGGAAACAGCTCAAATTGTTCAAAGTCTGTCTGCTGATGAGTTAGAAATACGCCAACAGGAATTAAAGGTTGGATTCTTGATTTTTATTTTTTATTTTTATTTTTACTTTGGAATGTCTCAGATTTGAGGGTTTAGGGTTTTGTACTGTGGATACTGATATCCTCTGCATTTGATTATAATTATAGGGTTAATAGATATGTTCTGACCATATTACAAGGCATTCTATTATTAGCCTGAACTTCAAAAAATTATCATGAGTGGAAGTTAACCAAAAAACTATATCTACCCTCACTCTACCATTTAGCTAGTTTATCTGCTATATCATTTAGTTTTCTATTTACATGTAAAACCTATTAACTTCTCAAAACCAAAAAATTTAGACTGTAGATCTGCAGTATAGACTTAGCCCTTCACAAGCAGCTCGGAACTTGATTATTATGTGTCTGACCACTTTTTTGCTGTCACTTTGAATATGGACTTCCTTCATTCAGTTGAGAAGCCCATTCAACTGCTACCTTTACTGCTATGGCCTCTGCACAATCTGGTCCTGTTGAGAAACCCGGAGAAACTTGAATGTCAAAAATAATCCCATTGTTCCATAGCACTATTCCCACACCTCACGTTCCACTTTTCTTTTATCATAAGAAACATCCACCAGAATACCATTGATTTGGTATATAGTAGAAGCATTAGTTTCAGAAGTTGTTTTTTGAAGACCTTGAGGCTTGCGCTTGTTGTATACCATCTCTATCAGTGTTCTATACCCAATTCTGGAGACTCTTCCTGATAGCTTTAATACATTCAGTTGGGTCAGGCTTAACTTTTCAAAAACTATTTTGTTCCTGTTTTTCCATATGTGCCAGCATATTACACAGTAAATGTTTTCCAAATCTTCCATGGGTTTTCAAACCAGGATTCAACCCAATTAAAAAAAAATCCCCAATGCAAGGTGGACATTGAGTATTGAAACCAAACCAGACAGCTTTAGTAAAAGAACAATGATCAAATATATGTTTGCTAGTTTCACTTTCAGCGTTTATTGCACAAAACCTACACAGGCTTAACTTTTCTCTTTTCATGCTAACATCTTCAATTATGTAGGAATGGGTCGAGAATTCAAAGATGCCTTCAGATACACAACTGATGCAAATAGCTATTGCAGACTTAAAGAATTCTTCTCTTTCTTCAGAAGATCACCATGGTGCATTACAGGAACTTTTACATCTTGTTGAGCTGATAGACAATGCAAACGGTGAGCTTAGGGTTTCTATATCCATCTATTTGCAAATATTAACATGCCAAAATGGTGGTTATATGTGTTTAGGTAGTGGCTGTATAGTTGCAATCATACTACTTGATTGTAGTGTGCCTATTTGAATTTGGTACAACAAGTGTGACTGCTTAATCGAACTGTAGAAACTGTAAAAGATTGTACCTTGTTTTATTCTTACCAAATTTGGATGGAGAATACGATGACAAGTACATTACTCATCTAAGTGCACTTACACGGACATCAAAAGCACATTTTAATGTTACTTGTGGCTGTGAATATTTGCAAATATTTGTTGTATACTTGTTTGTTTTCTCCTGGTTTAGCTTTGATGTACTTGTCTAATGAGTTCTCCATTGATTAGATCTAGGAAAACTCGGAGGCATAGCTGCGGTCCTTCAAGAGCTTGATAACTCTGACCTACAGATAAGGATCACTTCTGCTTGGATTCTTGGAAAAGCTGGTCAAAATAACCCATTTGTTCAAAAGCAGGCAAGCAAAAATAAGTCTCCTCCCTTAATATTAGTATATAATTATCTTGTTGATTCTACATTAACATACATTAGTTGCTTCACCGGTAGACAAAGTGCATATTGTTGACATCAGTCTACTCCTAGATCTCCATATTTTTTATGTAAACAACTCTAGAATTTTGAGCTTCTAGAGAAACCATTTTATGTTAACATAAATGTCCTTGATAAGTTGGTATTTCACCTGCTTGTGGTATTCAATGCAGTCATAATCTACATTCTTAAATCAGATTCTTACCTTGTAATAAACTGATCCTGAATATTTGAATGTGCTTCAGATTTTGCAGCATGGGGCACTACTAAAGCTAATGAAGATGGTGCAATCAAGTTCAGTGGAAGAGGGAATAAAAGCAATGTATGCTGTTTCTGCCTTGAGCAGAAATAGTTTAGATGGTCTGGAACTTTTTTTTGCTGGTCATGGAGAAAGACTGCTACAGGTAAACAATTATCGGCGGTGGAAGGAGTTAAGACCACTGTTCTTTTGAATCATACCTTGGTATATAGTTACTAGCAGCGCGTCTCTTTTACAGGACACAATGAGCAACTCCAGCATTGATATCAGACTTCGTAAGAAATCTGCTTCCCTTGTAGCAGATTTGGCAGAATCTTTAATTGAAAACACAAGTGAACCAGAGCCTCAATACTTCAGTAGCCGTGACTTTTTGAAATCCGTGGTTAGTCTAGTAGCTTCAGCTGACTTCGATCTGCAGGAGAAGGTTAGTTGTTGACTTGTTTCCCTCAAATAACCAATTTCTCATGTCCTACTTTTGCTTATAAGTTTTTAGCCAGAACATGGTTTCTTAATGAAATGCTGAATTTTTGGCAATGATAAACTTTAGAGGAATCCTCACTTCGAACCGAAGACACATTAGTGGCTATTCGCAGTTTCTCAAATGAACCATTTTTCTCCTTTTCATTTTTTTCTCATTCAGCCATAACCTTGAATTTCTTGTTTCCATAATGCGGGCTCTTACAGTCTCACTACGCACTGTAATTCTTTGTGTTTATATTATCATTTAACTTTTTGAGAATGCATTGCAGGCCCTAATGGCAGTTAAGAGTCTAATTAAACTCAGAACTACAAAAGCTCTAGATTTCGAGGACTTCTGCGCTCTGGAGAGTGTCCTGGAGCGTATGAGGGAACAGTTGCACCAATTAAGTGCAGATGAATTAGATGGAGATCTCGCAATCAACATGGAAAATCTTTGCAAAGAAGTGGAATCGCTTTTCCGAAAGAAGCTAGAAGAAGCACCATCAAGAGATGAACTCTAATTATGGGTCGCACAGTGTCTCGTCTGTCATTTATGAATCTTATTGCCCATTGTTTGGTATTGTTTTGATAGTTTTGGTTTTAGTCGTAGGGACAGGTAGATATAATTTTGGTTGAACAATCAAATACATCTCATTTGCTAGTTTTGATTAATGCACATTCAAACTAGTTTTGGGGTATGAATAGAACTTTGAAAAGAAAATGTGTGTTTTTATTTAATGTCTTGGGGATTGTTAGTTGCACACTAGCAGTTGATGGCCTAAAATTGATGAAGTTAAAAAGGGGTCAAAGTTGATAGATTTTCCTACCAAACAAACACACCACGGCACCAACTACCCCAAAGCCAAGCCAAGCCAAGCTGAGACCCAACACCATGTTTGTTTGTTTGTTTCTAATACAGTGTTTTTTTAGGAAGTTAGCTTTTTTTCTTTTTTTGAAGCATATTAATTAGTCAAGGGAAATCAATATAGTTATTTTAGGGATTAATCCATGCTTATTTATTATTATTCTTATGGAATTAAAATTTAGGTCAAAGGTTATTGTCGCAGTCAAATCATATTTGGTCCAAGGCCCAAATAAATAGTTATAGTAGGATCCAACCGTATATTCTTTTTATCCGAAGAACCAAAGTTCTTTAAACTACTGAAATGACGAAAAACTACCCATGTTACCAAACGTGTGAGAGAACATATGACAACTATCTCGTAGCGGTTATTAGGAAAAAACCAAAACCAGAGAACAAAAACTCAAAAGCCAGTTGCATCTCCTCCAGATTATCAGAGAATAAATTGGTAAAAATCAAAAAGCAACCAAAAGTACCGAACTTTCCTACATTATTATTCTAAGAAAAATCACCGATAAGTGAAGAAAAAAACATCAAAACCCTAGATTTTCAGTTTAAAATTTTTAGGTCATATTTCAAGAAACTATTGAATCTATGGCCTAGTAGATGTAGATCTGCAGAAAAAGGGTGATAACAAGAAGAAAAGTAGTAGAAGAACAAATTACTCTACAAGAAGAAGAAGATTTTGAAGAATCCCCGACAAAAAATACAACGTATTCCCAAAAAACTAGTAGTAGAAGGTATTTCTACAATTTTTTTCATAAATTCGCCACTATATTTACGTTTTTATAACATGCAATTCTAGTTTGTACATTATGAGCCGACAGTATAGATATCATATACTCAAAAACCTAGGTTCTTTAAACCTAGGGGTCCTAGACATTACAATCCAACAGTGCAGATATGCTGTACTGGGAACACCTAACTATTTTGTGTTACATTTATGTTGTTTATTTCAGTTTTTATAGCATGCAGTTGATTTTGTGCATTATGATCCAATAATGCAAATACCCTATACTGGAATAAAAAGTTGTTATATTTTATGTGTATCAAGTTAACTTAGATTTCTCTCTGTAATGTTCTCAAGGTTACTGGAATCAGTCATTGGGTTGTTGAGTCTTACTTTTTGTATACAATTTATAGGTAATTCCAATATGCTTTTTAAATTGGTTGCATTAATCATCTTCATCACTAAAATTAGTACTCATTGTATTTTTATGATTCGACAATATAGATATCCTAGACTAAATAAAACCTAGGTTATGTAGACATCATGATTCAGCAGTGCGGACATGTTATACTGAAGAAAACCTGGCTATTTTTACTAATGCACTGTTCATGTTACATATGTTATGTATTTCAGTTTTAGACATTAAGATGTAATGTTTGTTTCTATCATGATCATAAAGTGCAGATACACTATACTGATGGAGCTTATATATTTTTATAATTTCAGTCTGGACCAACTGAACATATGACCTCTTTTTCTGTAGCTAATAGGTTCATTCACATTTGGTTGGTTCTAGTATAAACTGATTGTTGCTTATACGGTGGCATCTCAAGTATCCTGCACCATGTGCTCCTAAATTGGCAAACAGGTTAAGAAATTGTTGACATACTCGGGTGTTAAGCAAGTGGAGGAAGATACAACCTGCGGGTTTGACCATGGCGTTTGGATTCCACTTATTCTCATGTACCCGGAAGCTGATATTCCAGTGTGTCAACTCTCTATTCAAATCGAATTGGATGGAACACATCACTACAACATGGGAAAAGCATTAACCCCTTTTAGAGAGGAAGGGGTCCTTATAATCGACTCCGGTAGTGGAACGCTTAATCTGCCAATCCTCGGAAAAGATATCGATCTTGTTCCATCTTGGGCATCACATTTCGGTACATGGCTCAAAGAAGCTCTTTTTGATAGCAGGTAATTGAACAGTGTGTATTTTAACTTGCTTTTACTTAGCAAAAAAAGAGAGCCACAATTGGTTTATATGGCATTGTTATTCATCTTCACTTCACATTTTGTATACGTAACTTTTTTAGCTATGTTTGTATGTTTCTCCATATGGGTTGGTCCTTCACTCTTGAACAATGTTCGTAACAGACAAGACGACATAAAGCACTACATGGAGAAAGCACCGAGGGCACAAATGGTGCATCTAGAACGTGAACATTTTTACCCATTACATGTGGCTCTGGGAGCAGCTGGTGAAGATGCAAAAGCTGAACTTATCCATCATAGTTGGCGGGAGGATGTTCTCTCATAGGCGTGCTATCGTTTTAAGACCATTACCTGATGCTAAGTGGACCACTATTTTACTCACTCAGTTTCGTTCTTGTAATGATAACTATGTACAATGCCCAATTTTTATCTTTTGTAGAGTTGTAGCATGTCTGATTCAGTATAATAAATCCACAATAAATGAAAGGACTCCATTATTCTCGCTGTGTCTTTGACTTGTTTTTTTTCAGTTGGGGTTACAAGAATGTCATTTAAGAGTCTCAACAGGATCCTCCTAAGTCCTACATCTTGTACTTTTGGCAGTGCAGATTGCATACACTGTATTAATTTTTATATTTTATGTGTTATTTTGGCAGTGCAGATTGTTTATACTGTATTAATTTTTACATCTATGTAAAATTTTCGCAGTGCGGATTGCCTATACGGTTTTGATTTTATACTTATGTGCAAGTTTGACAGTGCAGATTGCCTATACTGTATTGATTTTTATAATGGTGCAATTTTGGCAGTGCAGATTGCCTATATTGTATTAATTTTTACATCTATATGCAATTTTAATAGTGCAGATTGCCTATATGTATTAATCTTTTATATCTATGTGAAATTTTGACAATGCGAATTTCCTATACTATTTTGATTCTTATACTTATGTGCAATTTTGACAGTGCAGATTGCCTATGTTGTATTGATTTTTATATCTATGTGAAATTTTAACGGTGCTGATTGTCTTATACTGTATTGATTTTTATATCTATGAACTATTTTAGCAGTTCAGATTGCCTATACTGTATTATTATCAATCTAGTATAGAGCTAGATTGTTGTTAGAAACTAAAACCTATGCATAATGCTAAGAAGTTTATTCTTCATTTCACAACTGTCAGCACAAATTGGCTACACTCATATTAGATTTTGGCCTATAGACCCTTGTTTACAAACAAATTAATCGTAATTAACAAATAACAAAGATCACAAAACCATGATATATCAAGGCCAAAATTTCAACAAATAGGAATTTAGAAGAGGACATGAGTGTTACCAGCTCCAAACTTGATAGTGTTAGATATATCATGTTCTTTTTCTTCTACGAGACCAATTCACTTAGCATACCATCCACCTTCAATGTTTGGAAAACCATTCTCACTCCAACAATGTTCATCGTCTCTAATTAATTTATAAGATATCTACAATTGATGAAAGAAGTACCTTTCATTTTTTATCAAATCCAAATTTAACTAGCACCAAAGTAAAATGCAACAGCTAGTAGCCAAGTATCATTGTGATTACAATCAAAGCTAACCAGTCTTTTTCTTATATTCCATCTATAGCAAAGTTAATGCCCAGTGCAGGTTTTGAAAGCTCAGGGGGACTTCTTCAGCAGGTAAATTGACCTTCCACTGCTCATTAAGAAAACCATACAAGCGCAAGTTTTCTTTCTCTAGAGAATATAATATAAATTGAATGATGCAGAACAAGGAAGAAATAATAATTACATAATGGTACAAAGAGCAGATCAATAAGAAGAGTCCCAGAATGATAGTACATCAAATATATACTCAATCCATTCTTTGTACATCAATAAAATAACATCCCTAATACGATTTTTATGTATATATCTACTACAAAAACAATGTGTGTTTTTGTAGAAATAACCTAGGGTTTTTTTCACTGTAGCATATATGCACCCTAAGACTATGTATTCAAAAATAAACTAGGTCTTTAGTCAGTACAATTCCTTCTTTATTACAACATATTATCTTTGCATAAGGTCGCATTTCAAAAAATAAGTATTTATATGCTATATTGGTACAAAGTCTGTGTACCTATGTGCATGCATCTAAGCCCTAAATCTGGAATGGTGAACCCTTTTGGGTAAGAACCAAAAGAGAGTATATATTGGTTACACTGGTACAAAGTATGTGTACTTATGTGCATGTATCTAAGCCCTAGATATGTAATGGCGAACCCTTTTGGGTAAGAACCATTTAATAGTATATGTAGGCTATATTGGTACAAAATCTGTGTAGCTATGTGCATGCATCTAATCCTTAGATCTAGAATGGTGAACCCTTTTTGGTAAGAACCATTTGATAGTATATGTAGGTTATAATGGTATAAGTCTGTGTACCTATGTGCAAGCATATAAACCCTAGATCTGGAATGGTGAACCCTTTTGGGTAAGAACCATTTGATAGTATATATAGGTTATACTAGTACAAAGTCTTTATGCCTATGTGTTATGTATCTATGCCCTAGATCTGTAATGGCGAACCCTTTTTGGTAAGAACTGTTTGATAGTATATATAGGCTATACTGGTACAAAGTCCGTGTACCTATGTTCATGCATCTAAACTCTAAATCTGTAATGGTGAACCCTTTTGGGTAAGAACCATTCGATAGTATATGTAGGCTATAATGGTATAAAGTTTGTGTACCTATGTGTAAGCATATAAACCCTAGATCTGGAATGGTGAAGAACTATGCAAAACTTTCAAAAAAATCTCATAAAAAGTGTAGAATTTCTATGTTGAAAGTACGAGTATATATTGCCTACACTGAAGAAGGCACTAAGAACTGTAAAAACTGAAGGAAAAAAAATCTAAGTAAACTATCTCCAAACTCCAAAGAAAAAATAGTGCAGAATTTCTATAATGAAAATAGCCAGTATATATTGCCTATACTGAAGAGGCACTATGAAACTACAAACCGGATAACACAGCTTCATGGATATGAAGGAGTGACAGCGCAAGTTGCTTTGTTATGGTGACTTTAAACTCTATTATGGACATATTTATGGATACATATTGCCTATATTATTTATTTCTACAATGTATACGTTGTTTCTTAGAAAATCAATTGTATGTGATGAAAATTTATTGTGCAGAATCACTATACTGATGTTGTTCATTAGGTTTTTGTGTGGTTCATTACATTCTGAACTCTACTATATGAATATTTATGAGAGTGTATATTGTCTATATTGTATAGACCCTACCCCATATTTATAGCATTGTATATTCCAATGTATTTGGAATATGATTTTGCATGTTTTGATCCAAACAATGCCCTATGTTGTGTTAGCACATTACGATCCAAATAATGCCCTATACTGTGTTGATCTTTATATTTATGTGTTATCTTGGAAGTGCAGATTTCTTATACTATATTGATTTTATGTTATGTCATATATTGGAAGTGAAGATTACCTATATAATATTGATTTTTATATTTATGTGTGCAGATTGCCTATACTGTGTAGATTTTCATATTTATATGCTATTTTGACAGTACAGATTGCATATATTGTACTGATTTTATATTTTTGTGTTGTTATGGTTGTGCAGATTGTCTATTTGTGTTGATTTTCATATTCATGTGTGATTTTGACAGTACCCTATATTGTGCTTATTTTTATATTTATGTGTTGTTGATAATTAATGAAATATGGTACGTCAAATAAATAAAACATTGAAAAGTTTGTTTAAGAAATTGAGTGCATATAAACTGTACTGCTTACAGATTCAAGCATAGCTCAGCTGCACTGCTTAAAATACTTGAGCACAATTGCCTTAGTTGTTTACAAATGAGTATGAACCTTCAAAAGAATATAACAAGTTGAGATACATTGAAAAACGTTTAACATTCTTTACTACATGTTCCAAATGTTTCGAGAAAATAAAACACTTGTATACACTTTCCAAATTCCATATGTTTTTAGACGCTACAAATACAACTTTTCTAAAATATTTACCGTACCATTTTTTAGTTTTATTTTTTTAAGAGAGATCACATAATATACAACAACTATGCCCACAACTTGGCGATAAAAAGTAACATATACTGGATTTTCAGTCAACCAAGTTACACAACAAATAAACAGTCAGTTGATCACACACTTATAACAGTTACGTGTACAATTTGAACTGAATATACATAGCTTCCTCGATGTACACGAAACAACTTTTGTCATTTGACCGGTGCTCCATCATGACAAAGTCGAAGACATCTTCACTTCCAAATATCAACATAATTCTACAGAGAGCCAATAATGCCTCCTTACTTTTATAGTTCTATCTAGTCCCTTTTTCATACAATCGTGATGTCACATTATATACACATTCAGAGATGTTAAATTCCTCAGTCGATTTCCTTGAATGCAACTTTAGCAAGAGATATAACCAGACAGAACTGTTTATCTTCACTTACGGGATCCAATATTGAGAATATCTCCTATGAAAAAGAAAGGAAGAAGGGGTAGGAAAACATAAAGTAGTCTAGCAACAGCGGTGCTTGTTCCCTATCTGGCATGTATACTACTGATGTCTGTAAGTTGTTTCTAATAAATAATAGACAACAACTCACCTCACCGGTGTCTTTAAGAAGACGTCTGATGTTCATATGTGTTACTAGTGCCCTGGTTCAGCATAGAGAAATAGTACCTTCCCAGTCCACTTGGATCTTCCAATACTGTGTGTCACCATCAGAAACCTCAGCTCCTTCAAGATAATTAATATTAGTCAAGTAGGAGTTGAAACAATGTTCTAAGAAAATAGTTGAGTTGGCTACGACTTTGTATTACTCCCTCAAAAAATGAACCAAGTATGAACTGTGTAAACCTCAGATGAAAATTCGAAGCTGACCCAACAATTGACTTTGAGAATTGTCAACAAAACTTCATATACCACGATAAGAACGAATTAATTAAATTGAGTATATTTATAATATAATGTTCAAATACTTGAGTGTAGTTGAAATACACTGTTTAAATAAACGAGTATAGTTAAAATGTATTGTTGGTAGTAGATGAAAATAAACAGCAATCACACACCAATGATATTATATGATTGTGTCATCTGGTGGTAGATGATGTCTACAAGAATATAAGCTTAACATAACTCTTTTATCTTTTGTCAAAAATAAGAAAATAAAATGAACAATCAAACTGCAGAACTTAAGGAGATCAAGATGTCTCATTATACTCCAAACTCCGAACTTTGTTATCATTGTGATCCAGATGCAAGCAGTACCGGAATAAGGACTTGCAACATATCATGCAGTGTTGAGAAATCTACTCTCATTGTCAACATACTTGACTTCCTTATCACTGTATTAACTTCCTCCATTAAAAAAAACACGAGACAAAAGGTAACATACCCCTAGTCCTACTGCCGAGACCTGCAAGAAATAAACAGAAACAACGAAGTTAATCAGAATCAATAGGTAAATGTTTTGTTCCGCATAAGCTAAATATTTAAAGTTAAAAAGTTATAAGAATTATACAGGGCGTAAGTGGTACCTGAGTGGACTCGAGCATGGAGATGGAAAACAGTGTAAAAAGCAAGAGAGAAACAAACTTTAACTTGTTGATTGCCATTTCAATTCCAAATTGTCAAGAGAAAAAGTACTAAGTTTAGCAGTTGAAGACGAAGAGAGAGCAAAAACTGTTCTCCGTTTACTCAATCAAGCAGTACTGTTTTAGATATCCAAATGTTGAAGACAACAAAGTAGTCAGTAGCAGATACAGTGACAAACAATGTACACTTACCATGAACTAAGAAATATATGTGCTCAAATATTTTGACCAGTATAGCAGCGGATCTTCACTCAAATATAACTATAATCAAAACTCCTTATACCCAAGCAATTCAAATCAGAATGAGCAAAAAAATATCCAACTGATAGTAGAGACCGGCTCAGAGAAAATTAAAGAAATAAAAAGAAAGGATGAGCGAGACAGTAAGGGAGAATATATATAGAAAAATTATCATACCAAACAAGGTTTTCAAGCCTAAATTGTTTTATTCCTAGTCTTGGAGATACACCAATTGCAATAACCTGTTTTTGCGTCTTCCCATGCAATCTACTAACTTGTTATCTGAATATTCACCCGACAAAATGTATTGTAGTATATGCATATGACAAAAATGACAACATGAGAGTGAGCAAGAAAAATTTGAAGAATCTAACAGAGAGTTTGAGCTTAGTCTTGGAATTAAAGGGGTATTTAAAAGTTTGTCTGTAAGGAGTACATAATAATCAGATTAGTATTTGACAGTAGGCTAACTTAGCTCTTCTCACATAAAAATCTATGTAGTAATATTCCAGTTGCTTTCTTTGAGAAAAAATCAAGGAAAAATATGCATTCTCCATGTGATTACAAAATTAAAGAAATCAGAATTAGACGAATCTACTGACCCTATGTAATTTGAAGATCTCTATGTGCCAACAATTTCAATAGCTTCGTTGGCATCCATACAAGGCAAGAAGAGTATGTCAACAATTAACTCTGGATTAGTCATGAAACGGTTCTCTTCTTACAAATTGTACATCAGTATATAAGAAAGAATCATCACCACCACCAGCAAAAAAAAATCAACAACATGTTCCTCTCCAATTCTCCCACTGAAAAAGTACCTTTAAAACACACTTTAATCATTCACAGTACATAAAAAATGAGTATATCTAAAATGTACTTTATTCAAGTGCTTAGAATTCGAGTGCAGTTTCCCTGCACTGAGTAAAAATTTGAATGCATTTCAACTATACTGTTTACAAACAAGCAGAGTTATTACATAGACTGTTACAAAGATGACTAAAAGCAAAAGGAATCTGCAACATATTGTTATTTGTCTAGTTTACACCCTAATGTTGCAACTGACTAATAACATGCAACATATAAATCTCAACAAGTCTCTAATAAAAACAAATTAAAGTAAAATAATGAAGCAAACCAAAAATTTAAGCATTCATTTTAAGACGAAAATCAAGCATTAGACCTGCAAAAATCCCATTCGTTTATCCCATTCCTGGAAAAGACAAAATTGATTGCATAACTGCATATATTGAGTTAACACTACATCTTGAAATGATTTATCATTTATCATCAGAAAACATAAACCACCGATTTGTTTACGATAAGAAAACATAGTCCTACTAGTAAGGCAGCATAACCTACTCTTATCTCTGGTGCAACTGCAACAAGATACATATAATTATCAAACCCGACCAAGTTCAGTGGAAGGTAATTTTAACATGACTCTGAGATGAAGGCAATAAAATTGGTATAAGAAAACTAGAAGTTCAATTCCATTATCACCACAACAACCTTCACAATTGCAATCAATTCCAGACCGCAATCACTATGAAATCACGATAGCTAGAACTAGGTTTAGTGATCTAGAGAGTAAATTTCATAAATAAATGAGCTAAAACTCGGTCGAAAAAAAAATGTAGTTTAGAAGAAACACAGATTTGTAAACAGATACAATATTGGGTCTGGCAGCATTACATTCCCAATGGATCCATGTTGTCAAATGTTGTGTATCAAAAATATACTCAATGAATTCTCAGTATATCAAATATACACTAAATTTATTCTCAATATATCAAAAATGCACTCAATCTCAACAATCAACAACTATTTTCATGCCTAAATCAAAACAAAGTAATCCAAAAATCAAATCAACTATACATACATTTGTATTTCTTCTCAAATTCACCAGTGGTGTATATTCACAAAAGTAGTCTTTTCCTGTTAATCAACAACAAATTCATATTATAAACTCACCAATACTACTAGTATATTGCAATTACTGCCACTGCTAATCAGCATTACTTGACCGAATAAAAAATGCAAAGTGTAGTTTCTATGCACTATTACTTTTCACGGTATAGTTTAACTGCACTGTTGGATATAAGTAGTTAAAATACTTCAAAAATAAAATCTAAGTATACTTATGTTGTATACCTCTTCATGTTTCGTTGCTAGATACCAATTGATGGATTCAAGATTTAAGAATAAACAAAACGAAATAAATTTCACAAAATCATAAATCACAGTAATTTTGTCAAATTAATGATCGGTTCTTACCAATATTTTTGGTAGATGAAAGTTCAATAATTAATCTGGTTTTCGTTGATTTTGGATTAGTTTCAAAGGATTTAACAAAAACCAAAAATTGATGAAACTCAACTTGTATCTAAAATCTTCACCAGCATATTGAAGAAATGAATCGAAGATTCAACCCAACATGAGATTTATCGAATCAACACAAATAAAAATATATGAATATATGTAGATTAGAGCACGATGTTTACAAATCTATTATCAGTTTTAAGATCGGAAACAGATTGATCGATCACTTTAAAAAAATTCACAAACAGAGCTCCACCTTCGAGAGAGAAATTGAGAGAGGCGAAGAAAAATGAAATACAACTTTGGATCTACTATGACTATGATTATAACGGAGGGGTATTTACAAAATATGGCTTATATGTCCGCATGTGTAATGGACCCTGGATTAAAATTTTGGGTCTAAATTTTTTTAGTTGTTTATAAAAAGGGCCTCCGGTTAATAACTCTTTAATGGATAGACCTGCCAATAAACATGCCCATATATATGGTACCAAATAGTAATTCCTAATTATGAGTTTTTTATATATGAAATATTAGTGATGGGTTTTTAATATAAAAAATAAGTATTTTGGGATAGAAATAATTTTCTCCATTTTAAAGTTATAAAAAGATGGAAAAATACCAAATTACCCCATCAATTAACTTGGTGTAGATAATGAATTTTTAACAAGGGCTAGAATTAAAAATTGCCATCTTCCAAGCAACGGGAAAATAAAAGGATATACGAAGACTTATGTGCAAATGCGTAGCTCTATAACAAAATATGGAATATTGTATCTCTACTTATACTCCGCAAGCGAATTAAGAATACAAATTCTCTACAAACATTCTAAACTGGCCTCGCAGCCTCCTCAATACTCACAATATTTATGCCAGATTGAACTAGCCTCAAGTCGTATAAATTCCACAGCTAAATTACTTGAACTTGTTTCGAGTGCGCATCGATATTCCGGTAACATCTATCAAATTCGGGAATAGCTAATGCTTAAATCCAAAAATACACTCTAGCTTGACGCTTCGTTCGCAGCGAACGCTTCTCAAGTTGCTCTTCTGAGCTCAAGTATGCTACTTTAGCACTTTTCTCAAAAATAAGCCATAAATTATGCGTCACTCCTCTTGAACACGCCACAATCAAAGAACAATGTCTCTAAAAGAGCACATTGTGCCTTAGAACCTAGGATAACATTATCTTATTACGCTAAGCGCTAACAACGCTAGCTAACAACCTAAGTCGCGTCCCTGAGGACGTGCCACATTTTCTAAATAGCTAAAATCGCTAACTATTTGGGTCATATACGTTCTTGGCCTAGCACACCCTGGCTGATGCTCCCCTACCTGATGCGGCTTTGGCTAGCACGGACTTGGCCAATACGTCTATAGCCAATGTGCACATGGATAGCAAGTCCCTAGACTAGCGTGTCCTTAAGCTAGCGCGTGCCCAAGATGGCGCGTTCCAACCTAGCACGTTCCAGCCACAACGTTAATTCCTAGCGCGCCCTCGAGTACCACCCACAACGCTAATCCCTAGCACGTCCTCGAGTCCCATCCATAACGCTAATGCCTAGAACACTCATCTAGCTAGCATGTCCCTAAGCTAGCATGTCCATGAGCTAGTGCCTACCTTGGCCTAGCAAGTCCCTTGCCTAGCACCTCCCTGAGAGCGCCTCCTTTGGCTAGCACGTTCTGGCTATCACGGCCATACTTAGTACTTCCTTGACACTAAGAAGCTAGTGCTAGCCTTAAAAATCTTTTCATAATCTTGGCATCAAATGCCTCTCAGACTTATGCTAAGTCACTCCTGAGCTAATACTTAGCCATTAAATGTGCCATGTTACTCCTAAGCAAGTACATGACCACTGAACTTACCAGACTCGATACTAATCAGTATAATTATCAATTCAGTGAGTTACACAACTTTCCTCACTGATTTAGAAAGTCATTTGACTTGACTTGACTTAATCAAAACAATAATGTCTTATAACTCCACTATTTCCACGAGATATCAAATATAACACATGGGGGGATTCCCGTTGGGGTATTGGTCTGGCGGTCTACGGCAATCGTGCGTTGTGGCAACACATCCACGAACCAGAAGGTAGCAAGTAGTGGGACGGTTAGAGACCAGTTGAGAGGATGAAAATTAGTGGTCATACAAGTCTTCCCTACTTTCTAGACACGACCCCACTACAATATCCACAAACATCACTTCTCACCTCTCCTTGACATCCACCAGTTACGAGAAATCAGTGTGTTTTCTTCGAACTATAAATAGATAGTTCTCATCTATTCGAAACAGGACAACAAGACAGAAGAAACTAAACATAAAGAATTAGCGATTCATCTCAGAGATAATCCTATTATCTTCACACAGTACTTATAACACTGTATTTCTCAACCTTCTTTGCTTCCCTCCCCTAAGACTTACCCAATCTTCTTGACCTTTGTGATCGAAGCAGGATGTGAACGGCCATATATTTGGTTTTGGCTCGTCTTGGTCTAGCTTGATCTCTCGAACCTACTTGAATGTACGATTTTACCGTACATTTGTTTTCACCCTAAAATAATTGGCGACCACAACGGGAGATCAACTTTTCAATTATAAAATTTAATTTTCAGTTATTCAAGATGGTGGATCTTAGGTCTGGAGCAGTTACAACTCCTATAGTCGGTTCAGGTAGCACTGGTGGTGGTGATTCTGAAAAACACCTATGTTACTACTGAACCTCCTCGTACCAATGCTACTACACCTCCTCTCAGTGACAAGACTGCTGAAACCACCGAGAATACTCAAACTCCACCCAGCATAGCTGATTTAATGAAGAAACAAGAAGTTCTTGCCGGAACACAGGTGAACATGGCCACTATTCAGAAGGAGGTACTTGCTTTCCTTAAATATTTGACGGAGCAATTCTCCCCAGAACAACTTCATCGCCTGACAGAGCGAACCAGGACCAGCCTTACAGCGACCACTGATGCTGAGACTTCCAAGACTCGAAAAGATAAAGAATTCCATATCATTATTGATCGTCCATCAGGGAGAAGTCAACAATCCAATTTTATTACCCGCGAAGATCTGGAGAGACTCCTACAAAATCATGGAACGCCCAAACGCGGCTCGACATTGTTGATCTGATGCGGAGACAGTAGGTTCTTGACAGAACACAGAAACACACGGCTACCGCTCAAAAAAGTTCCAGAATCATTATTCAAGATGATGATGAGATCTGCATTCAAATTGGATAATCAAGGAGCCAACGATCCAACCTTGTCGCCCATGAAGACCTGGAAAGGCTTTTACAATTTCAAGGCAAAGAGGGACCCGTTTCACCTCATCAACACCAACCTTTTACCCTCTCGCCATCCAAAATATCATTTCACCAGGGGGATACAAATGTTCAGATCTGAAAACATTGTTCCAGATGAACGATGAATATCCTAATGACTACATATGCTGATTCAGGGTCTAAAAGTTATAGAAATATATGTTGGAGCAACTGTATGGTCAGTAAGCACTACAACTTCCAATCATCTATGAGGTGCTGTCAAAACGAAAAAGTCAATAGGAAGGCTTCATCTCAGCAAGCATCACGAATTAACCGCTCACCATCAGCCTCAACCCCAGCTTTAGGCTTAGCCTCAGCACCATCCCAAAGGCAAGCTCTGCTCCACGTCCCAGACAACACTTTACAACAATAACAACAAAAGCCAAAGCCAACTATGACATTCTCAAATTTTCCCTTTCACTCTGGTACGAGTCCCTTCAGGTATCAGTCCCTTTCACTCTTGTATGAGTCTTTCCACTCTAGTACGAGTCCCTTCAGGTACCATTCCCTTCAACAGGACGCTACCTACTTACCCTCCAACATATGAGTACTCGGGAAAAATTCTATTGAAGTGGAAATTAACATTAATACCCACATTAGGATACTCAACTAGCACATTCCCTGCTACATTACCATTCTGAACATCAACGTCAGTAGGAGCATCATCCTTAACAAGCACGCGAAGGGGAGCTTGCATATGGTTTTCAGTGTGGGGAAGTACACTATCCATATCAAAATTAACGGTAACTCTTGTTTCTTCTCTAACAAGCTCAGCTCTTTGATTTTGGTCATTCCACCCCTAAAAGTAGAGAGGTTACAAGCATATTAGGTCAGAACGTCTCGAGCATGAAATTCTTGAGCACGAACCAAAAACCTACTATACATATCCATAAATATCGTATACATTCATTATAAAGTGATATTTGAAGTATTTCATGATCCCAAGCTATTACAAGATATTTCACAAAAACGTGTCAGAAACCGTTTACATTGCCTTCTGGAAACTCTGAAGCTAGCGACAATTAGTAATGAATCTTGGAATGATTATTATGTCAAAATCTTTGTATGGATGTTTACTACAACATACTAAAAGGGTGCATTAATCGGATAAACAAGCTAAGAGTTATGGCCAAAATGGTGGGTGACATCGTTTTTGAAAGCTGTCAGGATTTTTCTGGATACTTATGAATTCTACTGTTGGGTTGTTTTGATGCCCCAAACAAGCTCAAAACTCGGATTTTTTCCTTAAAATCGTCGGAAATTCTTTTCTAATAAGGATAGAGGGGTCAATCATCAAAAACGGAGGTCGTATGAAGATTCTAAAACATTTTTTCAAAGCACAATACTTCTGAAATTTTCTAGTGACGAGAATCCGTAAAATTCTTTCTAAATTTGAGCACGGATATGATTATATGAGAATTTTGAAGAGTTCACATGTTCTCCCATGATAATAAGGAGTAGAAACTTACTTGATATGGGTCCAAACTAACGGAGGAGTCCGGCGTTACTTCATTACTTACTTCTCCATCGATATTAGTATATTCAAATTCTTCACAAAGTTCTTCAGTATGGGATGCTTCGTCCAGCTTTTCATCCTCCAACGTATCTTCATCCTCTATATCCATGGTGTCTCCCAAAGCCTCAGAAGCATCAACATGGAAGAATTATTGGCAGTCCTTTTCTTATAGACTGGGGACTGTCAAAAGCGACAAGAGTAGTGTCCACTCAAGGGTGCATCACATGCACCTGCTGAAAGAAACAAACTAATTAATCAAGTCATGCTTTGAGTCAAAGAGATTAAAGAAGACTGACTTTGTATCTCAATAACCCAGAAATACAACGATGGCTTCAACTTCAATTCAGATACTCGCTTCATCCCCAAAGCTTCAACGACAACAGGGGATGGCTCCATCTCTTATGATTTTCCATGTCCTCTCAAACTCTTGGAAGCATGAACCTGTGAGGACACCGTAAAATTATCCTCTTCCAGGTAGTGGGTCCAAGTGAGTTACACTTAGGGACTGACGACTTCCTCACTTTTAAGAGATTTTAACACAGTAACGTCCTTCGACTAGAAGGTCTGATCTGCAACGGTACTGGTAACAAAATCGTATACATCAAAACTCATACCCTCACATCAAGGTAACACCCACACCCTCTTCTATTCTATTTTAGCCTCTTCTACCATAGAGCCGCATCACTTGAGGAAGGATGAATGCTGGGGATGGCTCATTACACTTCTCAAGAGAGCATGAAACTTCAATACCCTTTTAGTAGATACCTGAAGTATATGCAACATAATTCACCTGTCGATGCAACCCATTCTACATGTATCATTTTGTCCAGTAAATAAACAGTTTTTGACTATTCTTTTATTGGGGACTTGATTGGTTAGAAAAATCAATCCAAGTTTATTTCGACCAAAATTATCCCTAAAACCAAGCAAGTAAAATATCAGAGGCATCGACAAAATCTCTCTACATCAATACCCATGAAGTCTCCGCCTCTTACCTGATCACATCCAGAATGGTAACCCCATCCTTTTTGCTTCTACCTACTTTAACCACATGATTCTACTGTTGGACACACTCCGGACTTGGAAGCCACAATTATCTCCATCTCAGAACTCCAAAGACACAGTCACCTCAGATTCATACTTCTCCTTTCAACTTCCAGAAATGGTTTACAACCTGCTGGTCAGGGTTCCAATGATATGCTCACCATAAAAATCCAGCACATGCCACCTTCTAGCACCAGCTTGGTCCACTCCTCTATTCTTTGATGTTCCCATCAGTACCTCTTCAATTTACAAATTCAGAAATCGACAACAATCGGCAGGGAACGGGTTGAAACATCCTTCACAAAAAGTTTTCATCTATGTCTCTACTATGACATACCAGAAGAGCACATCAATCAGAGGCATGAGATGGAGATATGGATCTTACACTAAAGTCTACAGGATCTGAAAATTCACACGAGATTACTAATCACAAATGTTTATGCGTGGTTGGATGATATACCAATCTTTGAATCGAGTGATTCTTTTTGAATATGATAGCTTAGTTTCTTGGCTTCAAAAGTTGGGGTCAAACGTCAAAATCCAACATAGTATGAAACTTCAGCAGCTTCTGAAGCGAATGGTGTGCAAACTAGGGTTTCTAAACGGGATTCAGAAGACTCAGCTTTATAGAGACCTCACCCGCCCGCGGACTTTCATCTTCTCAAACATGACATCATCTTAGGTCGCACTGCATCTCAAAAGAAGATCTCACAACACTAGAAGACCTCATCAACCTTTCTACGACAAGAGTACTGAAGTCCACCGCTAGCCTCACTTGCAGTTCTGATCTACCATCAGCTTCTTCTGTCGGTTTCCAATCTTTACAACTTTTTTGTTGTTAGCTACAACTCAAATCATCGTCTCCAGGTGGCATTTCTATCATTTACTGTCGCGTTGCTGATGCTATCACTAGCACTTGATCACTGCATATTCAAAACCTAAGCAAGCACCGACACCTACTACTTTCTCACAAGAAAGTTTAAATCTAAGGCCTAACTCTGCATCAAAGACATTGCCTGGGGGTGACAAAGCTAACAATGCTCCTTGCTGGACACATACATGAAGAACCGATCCAGCTGACTTGATCCTCTATTTGAGATGAGGCGGACTTGTTTCAAAAAAAAAAACGCCGACCATATTCCCTCTCTACTCACGGGCAAGCTAGCATTCCTGTAACACCCCGCATTTTTGATAAAGGGGTAAAATAGTAGTTTTACACACCATGGGGGGGAATGGTTACTCAGGGGTAAAATCATAATTTTGTATACCACGGGCAAAACAATCATGTTATTATTAAAAGTGAAAAGTCATATTCATCAAGTTTTGAGCGAGGAACAAAATAGTCATTTTTGCATAAAGTGCAGTAGATGAATGTCCCTTACCTTCCTTTTCCAAATATGTGGAAATGTGATGCTACCCCTGGTGTGTAACTAGTTGGCGGATTTGCCTAGCCATGCTAACCAGTTGGCGCATTTGCCTTAGTTATGTTAACCAGTTGGCAGATTTTCCTAAAGTGCAGTAGATGAATGTCCATATATAGGGAGGGGACACTTGGCCTAGCTATGCTAACCAGAAAGCGGATCTGCCTAGCCATGCTAACCAGCTGGCGGATTTGCCTAGCCATGTTAACCAATTGGCGGATTTGCCTTAGCGATGCTAACCAGTTGGTAGCATTTGCCTTAGCTACGCTAACCAGTTGGAGGATTTGACTAAAGTGCAGTCGATGGATGTCATATCCCTTTCTTTTATATTCTTGTAGAAATGCGAGTAAAACATATATAGAGAGGAGGTGTTGGTTGGAAAATGATGATGCTTAGTTATGCTAACCAGAAAGTGGATTTGCCTAGCTATGCTAACCAGAAAGCGGATTTGCCTTAGCTATGCTAACCAGTTGGCGGATTTACCTAGCCGTGCTAACCAGTTGGCGCATTTGCCTTAGTTATGCTAACCAGTTGGCAGATTTGCCTAAACTGCAGTAGATGAATGTCCCTTACCTCTTTTTCCAAATGTATGGAAATGCGCTTAAGACATATATAGGGAGGGAGCTTTGGTTGAATGTGCATGAGCGGTAATACACATATATGCGATGTGGCCTATACGTTGGTGCATACTGGATGTATAAGCGTCAATATGCTTATAGCTCATCCCATGAAGCATATATTATATGAAAGCATCATTCATCCATGTTGCGTACTCGAGAATGCATATTTGCATACAAAGTAGCGATAATTATGCACAAGCTGGTGCATACCTTGCGAAAGTCCCTTGCCCTATATGTACTAGGTTTTTCCACGTATTTGGCCTTGCTACATTATGTTGGAAATAGTTGGACGTGAATTGTATATTCCTAAGCATATCCTTTCGAAACGATTGGCCCTTTTCGATGTTGCTTGTCACTTTCAGATGAACTACGACCATGCTTGAGGTGCAGTATCTTGTCGTTCATATCATCTAATTTGGAGATGATTGCGACATTTTGGTAACTTATATCATCTGGCTCGGCATTGCGAAGCAACACATGATTTTTGCCACACTTGATGAGGTAGTTACTTCCATTTGATGGGTGTTCATACTTTCTATCAAGTTAAACGATACAAATGGTATATGCCTGGTTGATGCACCCTTGGCAAGAACAAGGTCGGTGCATGCACCATGCGCATGGTCGGAACAGAGGTAAGGAAACAAAAGAGAAAAAAATAAATATATATAGGCCTAATTAGCTTAGATACTAGTCCAAGGCATGACTCAGGCTTGGACAATGCTCGTAGGTAGGTGATGCATGCTAAAGGCATCATAACTGGCTTTAATAGCCTTGCACATTTTGCAGAACAAGGGTAAGTTGGGACGGTATGGAAACTATGTTTCGAATATTATGCTTACAAAGATGGCTTGGAAAGAAAAATTGACCTGCACTCGCCCAGCGTGAAGTGAATCTTTAAGTCCCGGATAATGTCATCAGAGTGGTGCATCAGGGAGTTCCGGCCTTCGCGGCGCATAGCGTCGGGAGAGAGATTTTCCGGTCCGTCACAGTTCCTAACAAGAACATGGACATTTATTAATCCCAACTAGGGTTAATGCTAAGGGGCACATATCTCAATCTTGGTTGCTCAACCAACGTGAATGGATCAGAAGTTCAACCCAGCTGCGCTTCCCTTGGCCCACGAATTAGAAATTTTGGGCAAGAACGTGGGTAACTACTAATCCTAGCCAAGATTCATGTTAAGGGGAATTTATCCCAGTACCTAGAAGCCATAATCTAAGTATATCTTCTTCTACTCTTAAAATTTAAGTTATGAATATATGATCATTATAAGCATATTGTCACCATCTAGTACTTACTGTGCAACATTATTGTTCCTCACTAAGCAGAGGACTTAATGTAGATGGTGAGTTTTTGACAAGGGATAGAATCATAAAATTTCCCTTTGCCAAGCAACATGAAAATAAAAGGATATGTGAATACTTATGTGTATATGCCGATCTCTATACCAAAACACGGAATACCGCATCTCTAATTATAGTCCGCAGGTGAATTAAGGATACAGATTCTCTACGGACATTCTAAACTGGCCTCGCAGCATCTACAATACTCACAATATTTATGTCATATCGAATTAGTCTCAAGTCGCATAAATTTCACGACTGAATTCCTTGAACTTGTTTCGAGTGCACATCGATGTTCCGGTAACATCTATCGAATTCGGGAATGACTAGTGCTTAAACCCCAAATACACTCTAGATTAACGCTTCGTTCGCAAGGAATGCTTCTCAAATTGCTCTTCTGAGATCAAATATGCTATTTTAGCACTTGCTCAAAGATAAGCCAATAATTATGCGCCACTCCTCTTGAACATGCCACAATCAAAGAGCAATTCCTATAAAAGAGCACATTGTGCTTTAACACATAGGCTAACATTAGCTCATTACGTTAAGCGCTAACAACGCTAGCTAACAACCTAAGTCACGTCCCGGAGAACGCGCCACATTTCATAAAGCGCTAACTATTTGGGTTGTATACGTTCTTGGCCTGACACGCCCTAGATGATGCGCCCCTACCTGATGCGGCTTTGGCTAGCATCGCCTTGGACAATATGTCCATAGCCAATGCCCCCATGGCTAGCAAGTCCCTAGCCTACCGCGTTCCAGCCACAACGCTATTTCCTAACGCGTCTTCGAGTCCCATCCACGACGCTAATGCCTAGCATGTCCCAGAGCGCAGCGCCTAGGGCTGTCAATTTTTATCCGAAATCCGACATCCGTTTCCGATAATCCGGGATCCTATAGGATATTATCCGTTATAACGGATATCGGATATCGGATACGGATATTCTTATCGGTTATTGAAGGTTAACGAAACGGAACCGGCTAAGCCGGTATCCGTCGGATATTATCCGTATCCGTTAAGAAAAAAACAAGTCTGGTCAAAACTAAAACTAGGTCGAGACTAAGGTCATTTTCTTCACGTCGTCTACCTTCTACTCCTACGGCTACCCGCTACCCCTCTTTCATTTTCTTCAACTGGTTAGTGATTCTTCTTCAACTGGTTAGTGATTCTTTCTGGGTTTTTGATTCTCTTTAAAGGGTTGTCAAGTTTTCTTCTCAATTATTCTTATATTGAAGGTTGAGCTAGATTCATTTTTTTTTCTTGATTTTGTTGTTAATGCAATTGTATCCCAAGTTGGAACCCTAGTTGTATGTCGTACTGATAATCTGGTTCTTGTACTGTTTAGCCATTCTAGTTAACGTTAAATGTCAATTGTATCTGTTCTGAGATTTGTGTCTTCTGGTTCAATTGGACTGTACCCAAACTTCTGATGATGGTTCAGTTGGACTGTACAGCTGTACTGGTCAAATGTATAAATAGCTAAACCTAGTATGTGTTTGTTCTTTTGTAAAGCCTATTCTGGCTATTGAATAATGTGGGGGTAGTCTTTTACCATACAGAATTAGTTGTTGAATAAATACAAACAACTTAGAATTGATAGATAATATTACTATCTCTAGTTCATGGAAATCATCCAAATTACATCGGTGACAGCAATTTCTACATTTTCAGTTTTTAATTAATATCAGTATAAAGCAGTGAAGTTCATCTTGCCATAGTTTATTTCTGTTTTTTCCCATCGTTGTGGGTTAGTTAAGGTATATAATGGTTGTCACTTGTCAGGTTGGATGAATGTCCCCCCAGATACCTCTGACTACTATCATTTGCAAGAAATGGTCTTTCATAGAAGGGCTTTGGGGTATATGTACTTGGTAGTTGGCATATTATGAAACGGAAGATTGCAAAACTCATCTCTGATCATTAACAAACCAGTAATATCATACGAGTAAAATATTACATTAGCAAACATATACCTAACTAGTTAACATAGAGTTGAGTTAAAATACCCAATAGGTTTGTTTAGTAATTCTATAAGCCTACAAATACTAATACCAACACATAGGAACACAGTAATTGTCAACACACTTTAAAGCTTCTTCAGTCACAAGTCTGGTAATGGGTGTGCATTTTAAGGATTCATCTTTCACATGTGAGACTTATGGCCAGATCTCTGACAGGCAACTAAGAGCTTCACTGACTATGGTGTTTTGTAATGGAGGTGTATGGTTATTTCGGTTCATTTTGTTCTTGGTATTGTTTCCATTAGGGTAGTATTAACGCCATCTAAGAAATCTGTTGTCAGTAGCAGCTTCCTTAAATTGATGATCAGCACTGTTGAATTGCTTGTAAAGTGAAGCATTTCCTTAAATTGATGATCATCTTCGTGCAGATTCTCTGTTAGAAACCTTTCTATGTCATCGTCATCTGACTGTTCCCTTGAGGAGGACCCACTTGTAGCCCCTACACCTTGAGCATCTCCTCTTATGCTTGGTTTATGAACTGATGCTGGAGTTCCAGCTGATCCAGTTGCAGTAGAGTACCCAAATGTTATACCACTGGATGCAGGACCTAATTAAAGCAAAAACATTTCCACCAGATCGATTGTGACAGAATCGATTTTAAACTTGGGGAGGTCTTGACAGAATAGTAAAATGACATAATCAATTGGATTACTGCATAATCAATTGGGTCATTCTCATGTCTTAATCAACACAATGATCCAATTGTTTACAGTAGTCTGTACCTACTGATCCTCTTTGGAATTTAAATATGTATTCCTTATGTGCAATTTAAATATGTACTCCTTATGTAGTCTGTACCTACTGGGCACACAGTAGAATTTATTTAGAACTGCAAATTGGATAGTTAACTTCAATCCCAATTTTACTGCCTGTAACTAACATGTATGATTATAAGATGTTTTCCGGCTATCGGATATTTACCGGATATTATCGGATATCCGGTATCCTTAACGAAACGGAATCGGATATGAAGATTAAATATCCGCCGGATATTATCGGATATCGGATATCCGGTAAGCTTATCGGATATCGGATACGGCTGAGCCAATATCCGTTCCGTTAACATCCGTTGACAGCCCTAGCAGCGCCCTTGGATAATGTGTCTCAGCTAGCTAGCACGTCCATGAACTAGTACTTTCATTGTCCTATCAAGTCTCTAGCCTAACGCATCCCTGAGAGCGCCTCCCTTGGCTAGCACGGTCATGCCTAGTACTTCCTTGACGCTAAGAAGCTAGTACTGACCTTGCTAGCTACTTCCCGGAAAATTACGCCATTTTTTTCAATATTGGCCTAATATCAATTCTAATCTTATATGATTATATAATAAGCCTTCTTGCTTAAGAAGCTTTTCACAATCTTGGCCTCAAATGTCTCTCAGACTTACGTTAAGTTACTTCTGAGTTAATACTTAGCCATTAAATGTGCCATGTTACTCCTAAGCAAGTACATGACCACTGAACTTACCATACTTGACACTAATCAGTCTAAATATCAATTTAGTGAGTTGCACAAACTTGTCTCACTGACTTAGCAAGTCATTTGACTTGATTTGACTTAATCAAAACAATAGTGGCTTATGACTCCACTATTTCCACGAGAGATCAAATATAACACATGGGGGGATTCTCATTGGGGTATTGGTTCGGCGGTCTACGGAAAGCGTGCGTTGTGGCAGCATATCCACGAACAAAAAGGTAACAAGTAGTGGGACGGTTACAGAGCAGTTGAGAGGATGAGAAGTAGTGGTCATACAAGTCTTCCCTACTTTCCGGACATGACCCCACTATAATATCCACAATAATCATTTTTTCCACCTCTTCCTGACTCCATCACCTACGAGAAATCAGTGTGTCTCATTTGAACTATAAGTAGATAGTTCTCATTTATTCGAAACAGGACAACAAGACAGAAGAAACTAAACATACAGAATTAGTGATTCATCTCAGAGATAATCTTTTCTTATATACACACTACTTATCAAACTGATATTTCTCAACCTTCTTTGCTCCCTCCCCTAAAACCTACCCAATCTTCTCCACCTTTGTGATTCAAGCAGGACGTGAACGACCATATCTTTGGTTTAGGCTCGTCCTATTCGAGCTTGATTTCTCGAACCTACTTGAAAGTACGATTTTACCGTATATTTGTTTTCACCCTAAAACACTTGGGTAGTATCATTAACTCCCTAAAACGGTAGTTTTATTAACTCATCGAAACAGTCACTGCCATTAATCCTTCTCTCCTTTAAGTTTTATTTTCGAGCAGAGATTTAAGAGAAATTTCATTTTCGAAATCAGTCATTCGAAAAACAATCATTGGAAACCCTATAAACCAGTTACAGACCTTCATTAAATTTCTTTACTACATCAATGAAGGAATTGACATAAAAAAAACAAGAAACAAGAAACAAGTTA
The DNA here is from genome assembly GCA_023531435.1 of Papaver californicum. Taxonomy (NCBI): domain Eukaryota; kingdom Viridiplantae; phylum Streptophyta; class Magnoliopsida; order Ranunculales; family Papaveraceae; genus Papaver; species Papaver californicum. The sequence continues at coordinate 2,721,877 of JAJJMC010015431.1, read as the reverse complement.
GTAAACAAAGGGAATCATTAATTGCTTTTATTCTTTCATGCTTACATATTTTTGATTTTTGATTTTGTTTGTTCAATTATTATTTTTCAATTTTAAGTTTTATTATACCTTTTGACGATGACCTACAAGACAAAGTAGAGGAATCAAACCAAAGTAAAATCAAGAAAGTTTATGGTGAGATTAGGGCTGCACAAAGGTCGGCTCGGCTCGGCTATTGGCAGAACCGAGTACATGTACCTCCCTATGGTCGGTTCTCTACCTGTGTACCTGTACATGTACCCTGTATTGCTTGACCGTACCCGTTTATTCGGTTCTGGAACCGTACTCGTTTGTTCGGTTCGGTTCCGGTCCTGTACCTGTTCAAAGTTTCCTGTTTTGATTAATTGTTTGCATTTTCTCGCAGTACGCATTTGTATTATACATTATGATTCAGACATCTATGGTTTTGAGTTAATGTTTCTACCGGAAAATCAGTTCCAAAATTGATGTTGATGTCATTCAAATAAGTGATGAACGGGTATGATTAATGAGTTTTTAGAGTCCCAGTATGAGTAGGAAGTTGGGTTTGTTATAAATTCGAATTCTAAACGAGATTTGTGTAGATTTGGGTGAGGTTTCTACTGAGAAATCAGTGAAGACTTATGGTGTTTATCATTAGTTTTAGTGAATGAATGGTTGAGATTCAGAAGTCTTTTAGAGTTTGTATAGGAGTATAATGGATGGGTTGTATTTGAATTCGAAATTGCAGGAAGATTAAGCTATAAAAGGTGCTAATTATACCATCTGAAAATAAAATCTCCATCAACAATTCTCGCCCACAACCTGTTTGTTAAAAGTTCCTGATGAACTTTCTTCTCCTCGACCAATTCTCTTTTGGCATAAACAGCTGCTCACACTAGTCCATTCATAACCTGATTGATGTCGTCCGAGTCCCATACATCCAAAAATCATGTTGTAACCAATCACTAATCATCAAATTTCATCCAGGGTTGTTGTCTGTTTACAATTTTAAGGATCTTCCTAAACCATACTTGGACCAGTTTGAATTGTATAACCCCTTAGATGGTGATTACTTCGATATCTTTGTTGTTGGATTACAAACAACATACCGTATATTAATCGTATGTCATTTGTTGCCTGGGAGCTTAAAAATGGATGGTAAGACTCAAGAATATTGTAATGGCGGAGTTGCAGGTGCTTTAAAAAGTCTCAAAGCCTCTTCATTTTCACCTAATTGAGCATACCCATTGATTATTTCAGTCCAAGAAACAACATTTTTATCAGGCATTTCATCAAATCAAGGGATATAATTACACAGGTATTTCGGTCCGGTCCAGGTACGGGAATATGCTAGAACCGAGTACCTGTACCCCCTATACACCTGTTCTTAATTTCAGTCCCAATACATGTACCCATAAGTCGGTTCCGATCCGGTTCCTTCGGTTCCTGACGATTCTTGTGCATCCCTAGGTGAGATATATATATTTTGTTTCTTCAAATTTTCTTTTTCTTTTCGATTTTAACTTTATTTTAAGATACATCTAATTTGTTCTTTCAAACAAAATAATTGATTTTAACTTTGTTTTGTACCTGCTAATGATGTAGAAGAAGAAAAATGAAGAAAGTGATGGTAACCTATTATTAAAGGAGATGAGCACCAAGAAAAGGAACGACACTGCTAAGAAGAGAAAGAAAGACTTTGGTATGTTATGTGTAACAATATTTATGCATTTGCAAGCATCGGAGTCTGGTAGATTAAAGTTATCTACATTATCTGTTATATTTACAAACATCGGAGTCTGGTAAGTTAAAGTTATCTGCAGAACTTCTTATGCACCAGTAAATATGGCTGCATAACTTGTTATACGGTTACTTTAATCTGCATAACCTGAATGTATATGTATAATAGGTTATGCAGCCATATTTAACTGGTGGATAACAAATTATCCATATCAAAGCAAATGCGTAATAGGTTATGCAGATTATAAATAATTGCATAATTTGTTATGTTTCCATTTTAACTGGTGCATAACAGGTTATACATAACAAAATAACTGCATAACAGGGTAAACTTCTTAACTAAGTAATGTGAGCTTGAAAATTAAATTTTGTTTCATTATGTTGAAGATCCTGAAACAACACCAACACCATTGAGGAAGTCGCCGAGATTGAAGAATCGGGCATTGCCTTCTTCAACTAAACCTGAAGCATCTAGTGTGAAGAAAAAAACAAAAAAAGATGAAGCAGTGGTAGTAACTAAGGAAGAAGATGAATCAGAGGATGATGAAGAAGATGAACCAAAGGATGACGAAGAAGTTGAGAATGTTGAAGAAGTTGATGATCCATAGGATGTTGTATAAGATGAATCAGAGGATGATGAATAGGTTGAATCAAAGAATGATATGTATAAATAAGCCGGGCAATTAAGAAAACAAGCAGTTGTTCAACATCTTAGATACAGTTGTTCAACATCTTAGATACAGTTGTTCATGCACCCATAAAACATCTAAAGAAGTTGACAACCAATAAGAAACAAAAAAACTTGAGAATTATATGAAGAAGAAAAAGATGGACCTTGTAAGATTTACTTGTGTTTTCGTTGTCGTGTGATTGTGCTGAAGTCATTGTTGATGTTAATTTTATTTGTCAATGTTGATTTGATTTTTGATACTAAAAACCCTGGTTACCGACTATCCCATCGTTTTTACTTTATTAGTTAAGTTGAATTTATTTATTTCATTCTCATTCTAAAAATCCAAAAACATCATTTCTGGTTAGTCGATTAGGAATAATGATTACAGTATTTTCACGTTCCCTGTGGGTTCGACTCATATTTGCCGTTGTCCACTAGTTAGACGTCGTGTGATTGCAGTTATTATAAATAGGTATCTCAGAATCCTGTCATTATCATAGGTTCTTTTTTGTTTTTGTTTCTCAGCTTGCTCGACTATTTATATTCAATTACTGAAGTGAAATATAATTCCTGAATATATTTTTATTGTTCGTTCTATCGACATCACCTATTATATGTATTAGAATCACAAATATCACTGGGACACCCTAAGCATGGCATATCAAAAGACTAAACCCAACCATGCAACATCAAATTGTGTTAGCGAGAAAATTATACAAAACTAATTATAGGCGCTCAAATAATACCTGGCTATTCTAAGCATACTCCATCAAAGGATTTAACCCAAGCATGAAATATCAAATAAATAGACAAATATATTTCCGATGATTAAGCTCAAAAGTTACTGTATCGTACAGAACCGGTGAAGCGACAACTAATTTTTCGATTAAATCAATATACAATATCAAGAATTAATCATATTAAATTCATAATAGTCTTTGTTATATAAATCAATTCAATTAACCTAAACTCCATGTGGTTCCAACATAAAACCCTAGCTACAAAAATCAGCAAGACATGGCTATGGGTTTCTCAAAACCCATCAAAATAGATAGCAAAAATAAAGAGGGAAGAGTAAACCGAAATCGGCGTCTTCTCCGTCTTCTTCTGCCATCAGAATCAACACCACTTTCCTCTCTGCTCAGCCGTCAAAAGAAAACTCCCCACTCTCTAGGCGTCAACTCCAACCCCTTTCAATCTCCTTTCCGTCAGGTATTTATACCTCCCCAGAAAGAAAAACTCCACTGACCATAGAAACCTCGCCACATCACCACAATGATAGGATTTTAGAATACCCTATATAAATAAACCGCAATCGCAAGGTGTCTACAATGCAGACAACGATAAATACGGGTCGAACCCACAGGGAGCGGGGACAATGCTGCAATCAATGTCTCTAATCAAATAATCAAGAACAATATTTTTGGATTTTCAGAATTAAGTTAAAACAAGAAAAATAAACTAAACTAATAAACTAAATCAAATGGAAGAAACAATAACCAGGGTTTTCAGTATCCACCATTATTTCTATTTAATTACTGAAGTGAAACATAACTCCTGAATATTCATCTATTGTTCGTTCTATCGACATCACCTATTATATGTATTAGAGTCGCAAATGTCACTGGGATTCCCTAAGCATGGCGCATCAAAAGCTCTAACTCTCATGCATAAACCATCTAATTGCGTTAGCGAGAAAATTATACGAAACTAATTATAGGTTCACAAATAATAACTGACTCTTCTAAGCATACTCCATCTAAGGATTTAACCCAAGCATGAAATATCAAATAAGTAGACAAACATATTTGTTAACCTATTAATTATGCGCATAGGTTACAGTATTGTACAGAACCGGTGAAGCACCAACTAATTTTTCATTAAATCAATAAATCAAAATAATGGAATTAATCTATTCAAATCATAATAGTCTGTATCAAATAATTCGATTTAACTGATCTAAAACTTTAAGTGGTTTCAACATAAACCCTAGCTACAATCAAATCAGAAAATGGCTATGGGTTTCTTAAAACCCATTAAAAACAAATAGAAGAAAAGAAAATATTAAATCCAGTACGCAGCAGGCGTATTCCCTTTCTCTTGTACGGTTGTCAGCCTCCCTTATTTTTCATGTTCTTTTCGTACCAGCCTACTTCCTCTAACCACTTCTCCACCTGACGTACACTACCACTTTCTTCTGACAACCCTCAACATCCTACCACTCTTTTTTTTGTCTCTTTTCATGCCACCTGTTGTCCTTTCTTCAGCCTAGCCTATGTATACTTCTCTCACCACTGTCACACGCCTCCAATCCCCTAATCTTCTTCCCAAAATCCAACCTAAAAAGAAAGCTAAAAGCAAAAGCTT